>JABASD010001122.1:0-47455 GCA_019776165.1 Pogonognathellus flavescens | reverse complement strand
AAATCTGTAATGTACTACTGATACTACTGAAGATTGTAATAATATATTATGAATACCACTCTACAGGTGGCACGGTAGTTCCCTGCAGGAGGTACATTTTGACGCACAGATACATAGATAGATACATAGATACATAGATACACAGACAGACAAAACAAAACCATAAAGTAGCTATTCGCTACTTAATAACTTGTACGGATCATCTTATACACACGTAAAGCAATTTCTTGCATTCATGATGTTTAACATAAACCACTAAAAGTTTTGGCATCGTTCTTTTGATTTCCATCATTTAGTTCAAATTTCATTTTATGCCCCTATTTGTATTTTTTTAAGAAAAGAATTACGTAAGTACAAGTACGATGTATAACAAGATTAAAAATTCGATCAATTGTGAACCATTATTATAACGTTTACAAAAATACTTCAATTTTACTATATAACCTATTTACCTGATCCTTTCCGCAGCATTTGCGACAGAGTATCTTTATAAATTCAGTATATTATATTAAAGTATCTTTAGGGAAAAATAAATACTGCCATGAGTCTTTTTAGTAGTAAGTAATAGTGCCATATAGAATATAGACAAGTATATACTACGTACCAACGCGACGTACGTTTGTAGGGTGTACATGCATACGTAATTAATAGTAGATTTGAAAATCCACGTGTGAATATTTAAGCAAAGCTAGAGATTCAGAGGAAGAATGCTTCTTGAATGGGGTTTGCATTGATGTCTGTTTAATTCCTAATCACACTAATCAGATGTCAACAACACGAGCATTGTCGACGAGCATATTGTGAGCACACTGTCAGCCATTTTCATTTCAACATTATTGTGTCTAGCATAAAACCTTAAATGTATAATTGCGTTAAATATAAACTGAACCACGTTTTTGTACGTACTTACATAGTATCTCTATAAAATAATGTAATATGTATGTTAACAGGTTTGTCTGTACTTTCTTTATATTATTATATGCTTTAGATACATACATACTGTATATCGTAAACTGTAGCTGTGGGGGCACACTTGAATATTCTCCTTGGGAAACAAATCTGCCATATCGTATTAGCAAGTATGTAGCGAACGGTTCATAGGTAACGTAGTATTTTCTCCGGGTAGCAGTAGTTGTCTGCCAGTTTTGATAGTCTTGAAGCAAATCAAGTTAGCTATATTTTCTATAAATAGTATAAGCTTACACATACCTAATGTGAATTACTGTTACTGCTGCTGTATATGAAGAAAAAGATTGACGCAACGTTTTACTACGTGGGGAGCGCATAATTTGATTCGATTGCATCTGACTGCCGTTTCCTTCACGTATATAATTTTCTTTTATAGAAAGAGAAAGGTTGTAGAAGGCAAAAGATGCATGTCTGTGTCGAATAATCTGCATGAGGAATTATTTACTAACATTATTCAAGTAAAGGGAAAATCAATGCTTGGGTTTTGCAATGTAATCTTGTTCCGAAAATAAGATTGCTTTGCTGTTTACGCAAAATCCAAGGTAAAAATAAATATTCGGAATAAACTGACAAACCTATACCTATATACACAAACAATTTTTTATCCAGGAATAATGATAGATTTGTTTTTATGTGTTTCTGAGAAAATACTAACAAGTAAACAAGTTTATTCTATATAGTAGCATTATTGATTTCTTATATTATGCGTATTAAGTTATAACATCCTGCAGGTATCTGTGTCTTGGAAGGATTGGAAATAAATATGACAAAGAAATACGAATTGTACAAATGTTATCGAGATATATTTTTGCAATGTCCTCTCCTACCTATCTTTCTACAATGAGATTGTATTGTGCAAGCTGCCTGAGAAAGTGAATTTGTGTATTTAAAATATATACATAGATGAAAAGACTTGAAAAATAGAGATCTTTCTCCGTAGTATTGGATTGTGAAACCGGCATTGGGTTACACACACACACAAAACAATACAACTGCTTTGACTACAACAGATAGTAGTGGTAGCTGAAATGAGTTTCATCACTCTGTCAATGGAATTGGATCCGCCTGGATCAAGTGTGAGAGAATAATGAAGACGTGAAAAAGATTGGGGTTGTAAAAGTCTATTGAAGGATAAAACTGTTCCAACAGACGATTCTCGTTCTCCAATTCCTTTCTCCGAGCTTCTTCGTCCGTGTGGATGCCAATGCTAGTGATTTCTTTACTCACAGATCTCTATTCTGTATATGCTAACTATGCAAAGTGTACCAAATCTACTTTATCCCTACTTGCCAACTAGTAACTCTGCTTTTCTGTGTATTACTCCAATTCTGCATATTGTCGTCCATTTCCACATATCACCAAAAAATGCATATTAGCAAATTTTATCAATTGTATGCAGCCATATTAAAATATTTTTACTTATGGAAGACAAGATTATGTTGAGATATCCTGCACTGTTTTGTATTTTTTTAAAAGTGTATTGGGGTTTGTTTATAAATGGAATTATTTACGGCACAGTTCTTGTGACATTATGGTTTTATGTGTAAAACGTATATAAGAGTATGATGTGGAGAGAGACTGTGGTTGTATTTAATATATGAGCATCCATTTTATTTTTGGAAAGTCTTTTGTATTTATTTCATACATATAAGCTCATCATGTCCTCTTCTCTTCCTCTCGAGCTTTTATTCTTGAGGATATTCTTCTTTTCTTTCTCTATCTTGTTCACGCACTATGGATTTACCCTTGAACGCCAACACACAACGATACAAAGACTACGGCAGACAATACAATAGTAGATTGGCATGCTGGTGTGGTGTGTGTGATGAGAATGAAAATGAAAGCGGAAACGTGTACTTACTCTACTTTTCCGAGAAAAAAGTCTGTATATATACAGACACACAACCAAGACACTTGAATCGCTTTTTGTGAATATTTACACACTTATTCTACAACATAGCAACAGAAAATCTCTTCCTAAGATAGCTCGGCTTAACTGAATTGAATGTGTCCTCATTGTTTAGTACTCAGCAGTATTGTGCTAGTTTCTCTTATGCATATCTCCATCCTCAGAGAATTCCTATAGAAATAAGTCATTCATGCAGAAAAGCTTCATTTCTGATTATAAAACTGGCTTTAGCAATAATAATTCACAATGCACTTCTCATTTAGGAATTATTTACCTTCCGTTGATAAGTGAATTTCTCCAATTGCATTTAAAATCTGTTGAAGGTGCCAATAATTAATTACTTCTGTAACTATCTCTCTTTGTGTACTTGATATACACTCCTTGTGTATTGGTACTATTGATTCAATACTAGGAAAGGATCTGAATTGCGGGTTTAGGAGATTGTTTGGATGAATAATTAGATGAGAATAATGCAATGTTTGCAACACTCGTAGTATGTGTATTTATTTATATGTGATTTGCAATCTATTTCATAATGCTCAGGTTGAATTGGACCGTTGTAAAGGTGTAAATGCAAATTAATTATGTATATACTATGTGTAGTTACAATGCGTAGTTATATATAGGTAGGTAGTACAAAGCTTAAACAAAGAACTATGTGGAAGTTCTTTGTACAAGTATCCCTCAAGTTGAAGACTCAAGTTGAAGTGAGTTGTCAGGGAACTATGTACATAGTGAAAATAAATGCGTGAATTCAAAACACATGCAGAGATATACCGATTTTGCAAAGGCGTGTATGAAAACTACGCAAAATTCGAGACAAAAGCACTACGTTATATTTAGATATCTATTGTTGATTTTGTGTTCCGAAAACCGAAATGTGAAGCGATCCTTTATGAATGAATGTTCCCATTGTACGAATATATAGTACATACAATGTGAGAATGTTTCCCGAAATTACACTTTCATTGTTCATTTAATTTTCTCACATAAATTCTCTAAATTATAAATAACTAATTGAAGCCCTAAGCAATTTGTACGAGTTTTCACTTGACGCATCCATTTAAGTTCCTGTTTATATTCTACCCCAAAGATATACTCTGCATGGATTCAACCGTTTGTTGGGTGCGTTCAATTGTTTTGTAGAATTACTTATTCTTCTGTAAACCTTACTTATAGGATATCAATAAAATACCAGCCGTGTTCAAATTGTCTATTTGTAGTGTCACTTTAAAAAAATCATTAGATGAAAATATACTCGATTCATGTTAATTGTAGATGTGGTTAAAATTGGTTTCCATTTATTCCATACAAAACAATAAAATAAAATGTACCGTGTGCTAATCATTTTTATTAATATTGTTTCGGCAGATTATTTTACACCAAGTTAGTAGATGAAAGCAAAGTAATAATAGAGGTATAGTGGTGCGTTTAATTAAAAGCAACTGTTCGTAATTTCTAAAACGATGCATTCATATTATTAGTGTACATTCAAAGATAGCGATACGTATCAAATGCGAATTTTAAGATGTGTCTGGAAAGGTAACATGCTATCTTAAGAATACATAATGAAATGATATTATGCACATAGAGCTATAAATGCTAAAGTTTATTGGTATAAGTGTTAGTATGAGCGGAAATTCTCATAAACCCATTGGGTATAGCACTGTAGCTAAGGCATCTGAACATTTCCTTCATTTAGTATGATAGTGTGATGGTATGTGAATCGATAAAATGTCATTAGCACGAGGGAAAGGAAATTATCCTTGATTCTTTGTTAGAAAATTACCTTTTCATGAAAGTATGTCGAAGCGATGGTTTGATAGGCAGGGAAAGTATGCGCCACAACAAACAAAACTCATATGGTTTCTCTTAATCACGTTGTCCGTGAATTCTCTCAAGTTTCACTCACTCACTCACACAGTTAAAGCCACTACCTACTAAATACCCCTACTATAGAAAGTGTAACAGCTATTCCTAGCAAACAGAACATATTCAACAAGAAATATGTACCAGAGGGGTATAAGTGCTTGACAGACGGTATATGTCTCCCGTAAGAACTTTTGACTGCACAATTAGGTTAATATATACTGCTATATAAATATAAAGTGTAGAGATATAGAGGGAGAAGCATGTATATCAGATGAATACGCACTAATAGCCCTCGAACAGGAAATCCTGCTGACTGACGATGAGTATAACAGTTTGTTTTAATGAGCAATGACGCTGCCATAAATCTCTGTAAAACGATTGCCAAGTGCGACAATAACAAACCCATTCAATGTAATTTGTGTCGAAGATTGCGAAACGCACAGTAGAAAGTGAGTGAAAAGAGTGATTGACTCTACACATGTAAGCATAATCAGAATATACATACCTTGTCTTTATATAAGCGTTTTATATTAATGTTCTGTCATTTGTAAAGTTTATATGTTTATATGGCATTAGTTCTAGAGTAAAATGTAGCATCGCGCAGAAAGAAAGGAAAATAGCGTGCTACTATTTACAACAATGTGTACAATATGAAGAAGAAGCAGGAAATGTTCAAAAAAGGAAGCCACAAGAGTGTGAATAATTTCTTTACATTTTACTTGACTGACTTGATTTGCTGCTTGTGGAAAGAACTTTGATTCAGTCGCAGACTAGAAGAGTCTGAGAAAATAAAAGTTTCCAGTTTCTTCGAAGGATTCACATTATTACATTTTTAGGCATGTGCTTCTCTGTCTGGTAAATTTTTAACTTTGTGCGTATAATGTTAATATTTAGCATTTCTCTGAATATTTTATACAAAACTGTTGATTATACTGCAGAGGAAGTTTCTAAACATTCTTTCAGTAACTGTCTTCTTGTGTAAAGTACTAGAAGCCTGTCTACGCACTTTCACTCTTTGACAGCTTAAATTTTCTCCGTGAACTTTCACCGTCTCTCCACTTCAAGCTTCTCATTACGTTTCTCTTCAAAGTATCAACTGCAGATACGAGATAGTTTTTCGTATATAAGAATACCTTCACTCTCAATAATTCCCATCGTTATTAACAATTTCGTTGTTTTATCGCAGTTTCATATTACGCACAAGGTACTACTAATGTTGCAGTATATTCTATTATTACACAGAGTTCTGAAGTCGAATTCGAACGTTTAGTTAGGGCGTCTCTTATGTCAGGAATTGCTTAATGTTTCACAAAGGACTATTTTAAGTATTTTATGACGTCAAAGAAAATTTACTCTGTTGAGTAACAGAATCTGTTGTGAAGGCTGCTAGAGTTCTTATAACTATAACTAACTATATAAAGAAAGTGTTACAAAAACTGTTACTTCTGCAATGTTTATTTATGCACACTAGAAATGTTATGTAGCCTCGAGACTTAGGTACATAAGACTGTGCGACAAACGAGAATAGTGTCAGATTGAGAGTAAACTCTAATGGGAATTTAAAAAGTTGTTAATTTCCATATCCCTTCGCGTCGGAGACAAACAAATGTGCCGAGCAAAGAAAAGAGCAGAGAAGTCAGTGAACCATTGACAAATTAATGAACTTAGTTACTCAAACTTTATGTCAACACTACGCTATACTAATAATAGGTCGTTTCAAAATGCTCTGTAATAAAATACTGTCTCTCATTTAAGTTTTTGCTGTATAAACGTTTGACACTGAACTTAAAATGGGTGGTCGTGCTTAACCTATTGTGACAAATTACTAATGATGCCTAGTAATATATGCACAGACGAAGTAAGCTATATAAATAGGTTGCAAAACCCGCTTTTTTAGGTGATAATTATAAGTCGAATATCCTCTGTATATCATGGAGACGGATTTATTAATACAATCGTTTTTTACTCATTCATTAGTGTAGTAGTATTTATATACTAAATGCATTTTGGGATTCCGAATATTTATACTACAAGGGATGTAGCGAATTTCTCCTTTTCTATCATCAAAGTTAGTGTGAAATAGGTATCCGTTGCGAGTATTAGAGTATGATCGAATCTTATAGAATTGTCTCAATCATTTATACAACGATTAATTTCAGGTTAATTTGTGAAACAATAAGTTATGTAGTTTATAGGTAATTATTAATACATTTACTCACATATTATTTAATTCGGATATATCCTGTTGATTAAGTCAAAGTAGGTGGAAATTTTTAATAAGCCTTACCACAGAAATAATTATGTAGAAAATTAAAAAACGCTTTAGAAGTAGATGGGCACGACTTGTATGGTGTATTGGGAATCCAGTGTACAAATATCGCTTACTAAATGATTTGCGACCCGCAGTGCTTATATTTTCGTTTTGCCTAAAGCGGTGAAAAAATACTCGCGTTTTTTCTTATTTTCCCTGTAAGTAAAAATACACACAAATGTGTAAAACACTAACAGTCTCCCCTTTCGTTTCTTGTACCTACTGTGTGTACTATAGGCATATGTACTCTAAATTCAGCTGTACTATTTATATAGTAACACTGCTCCAACTACCTACTGCAGTATTCTCATTTCTGTTCACTTTTCTTGCTAACAATCAAATGCAGCATTTGAGTCGACAAGAACTGACAAGCCTACAATTTCAATTTTAGAAAAACGACTTCAGGTGTCAACTGCAATGCTCCTGGATGGAAAAGCATTCTATTTCTTACAAGACCATATGGTCATATCATTACTGTACTCTGACAGAAATTGAGACCACCTACTTTACCTACCTACCACCTAAACACATCTACAAATACAACCCAACTAGTGACAAGAAAAGAACGAACTCACGCATCAATAAATGTTCCATTACTCCCGGTAGTAAAAATCATGATGTTGTGAAAGATAAAACAAAAACTTTTCTTATCTCATCTCACTAAATTCGTATACAGATTTAACTACACCGCAGTATACACCATATAACTACTACACCTGAATACATATAAATTCACAAATAACATCCATCTCTTTATCCCAGTACCTATATACAAAACACAGAAATAAAACTACATGTATATATATTCCTACTATATATAACTTACTTCGATATACACAAGGTTAATATAGTTTGAATAAACACAGCAAAGTGCATGCAGGAGGTGTATGCGTATATTTTTGTAGTATTTGTCTTGGTTTGCATACACGGCAGAGAAAAGTGTTGTGCAAGTGCCACACACGTACTCAAATTTCCAAAAAACTAGAAGAAAGTCTCACAGTTGACGTTTACATCAACTGTGACTGACTATATGTACGCACCGTTGCGAAAGACAAGACATACACATTACATATACACATGTACATTATTTATTATAGGCATGTATACAGTCTGAGACGAAACAAAAAGAGATTCAAACTACAAGCTACTACATAAGTAGACATAGCAAGGCCAGGTAGTAGTAGTAGCGGTGTAGCACTATGTGAGTAAATAAACTTAATGCAACTCAAGTGGAAATAAGAGGATCCTCGTCTTCGCTTTTTTCATACTCAACTCATCTTCGCAACAGGAAACACACTACAGCGTCTTGCACGGTGTAAAGGTAGTTATATAGCTATAAAGTTTCTTGTTAGACGAAAAGATGCTACACTTTATTTGTATTCTTGTGCAGGGAGTGCTAGGCTATAATAGGCATTGAGTTAGAAAGTGTTTTTGGGTACCTTATCTGTTAGTTGTGCCGTGGAGTGGATTAGTTGAGTGTGTTAGTAGTAGCAAAGCATACAACTCCTCCAACACTGCTAAAGCTTTCTTTCAGCTTTTCAAACACTGCTGCTCCTACAATAAGTAAAGTACGCTACATTAAGTTATGTTATTGCATTCCACCTCTCTCTTGTTCCTATTCACAGTGCTGTATCTATCTTGTATACTGCTACTACATCTGTGTAGTTGTTTTGTTAAGAGATGCTTTCTAGTAGGAGTACCTACCTAATGCTGGTATTATTAGTGCAAAATGTATTCTGGAAATGGTTCCAGTGTTTTACTAGGAGAAGAAAAAAAGTTAGGGACATATACATACCTATATGTGAATTATCGAGATATAGGGGTATACTTCTGTTTAGGTGTAAGGTACCTAAAAGTATTAAGTGTCTTTTTCTTACCTTTTTTTCGTTTTACTTTACTACAACAGCTTTTTCTCCACGCTGATCGTGACGAGTCGGCACACTTGGCTGGGAATACGTTGCATATCTGTTTTAACATTTCCTTATGCTGCATCCTGTTATGTTTCTTCGTTATAGTTATGGCACACTCCTCGCCTAGAGCTTTATTCTTTTTAAGTGTCTCGTTAAGAAAGAGCCAATGAGCTGTAGGCCTTTTGCGTCAAGACATACATTATTAAATGGTACTTGACAAGGTAGATACTGCAAGACACTATATAGACCTAGTCACTGATAATATTACAATCATATACAAGTTGATCCATCAAAAACCTTAAATATTGGCAACAATAAAAGGCAAGTACCTGATTTTAATGAAATATGTATTCTAAATTGAATAGACTGTTAAAATATAATCTTTTATGAATTAACTTCAGGGAGATTTGTTAAAAAAATGTGAAAGAATTCCAACATCTAGTCGTTACATCATATCACAGTGGTCACAGTACGAAAGTATTGCTTATAGGTACGGGGTACGCAATACTTTGTATAATCAAAAATTAATTCATTAATTAATTGGTCAGGAAAAACTTGCACATTTTACTATATTTTTTAACAAAGCGATGCACCCGGGATCTGATTTCTCGTTATATTATAAAATTCCATTATGAAATATATAAAAATAAGTGGCATTTTGAGCAATGAATGTTCACTATTATCGAAGTTAAACATTTTTAATTATTTATCGGGTCACCCTGTACACCTTAATAAGATCTTGGCAGGGATGACGTAGCTAATGCAGTATCGCGACTGGTGGCCCACCAATGATACCATTATCCTCTACTTTTCAAATCTATTATTGGAATAGTATAGGTAAGGTAGATACTCTTTATCTTTTTACAGAGTAAATTGAACGGGAAAAGTATCCCTCGTGAAATATTTTTGTGTACTTTGCTAAAATACTGCCACTGCGATACACAAATGCCTACTTATCTTTCCTGGACTTCGTTCTACTTGTAAAGCAGGATTCTATATTAAGAGCCACACAGAAGATACTACGGAGAAAGTCAGTGACATGCGAACAGTACACATAACCTACTTCCACTTACTAACAAAGTGTCATAATGTGTGCACCCGTGGTAATACAAGTGCAATACCTAGAATACATAAGGATACAACTGTACCTACTACTTCTATTCTTTCCATTTTTTCTCTACACCCAACCGTTTCTCTTTTCATTTTTTCTTTTATCTTTTTCGACTGTTGTTTTCCTGTCATGCCCTGCTCTTTCTCTTGTCGTATCGTGTGTCGTGTCTTTTATCTGTAAATTCTTAGTACTTGTTACGTTTATATTGCTTGTGTATACCTAATACCTACCATCATATAATGTTTGGAGCACTTGCTCTCATTTCATATCGTTAGCATTTTCATTCAAGTGTGCCGTTTGCTTTTTTCGCTCACTCAACTGCTGAACTTCTTAGAAAAACGATGATACGGATAATATCTTGACAAAAACCTCCTGTATGCCACTTACAGCTGAAGCAAAGGCTAAACGTCAACTGCTGACAAATATCTGCGAATTTTCTCACCTGCTTCCTTTCATTCCGCGTAACTTTGTCTCACATCGGATTACTTTCGGTGTACTCGCTGTGTTACTACAAGAAAAACGTCGACATACACTTAAAACATCACAGTATACTCTCTTTCTGTCTCTTTATCTATATTTGCTTATTTATATTAAGTATAAATATTTCTAAGCAGACATACGATAGTAACACGCTTATATCATTATTATAACCTCAGACATGTGTATGTCCATTCAATAAATGATAGTTGTACCTTTTCGTATATACTTCTTCATATAGTATATGTTTATTTATACAATATAATATTATCTTCTTGTTTTTATACATAGAAGATAAAGTTCACACTGCTACCGTGGTTTTATTAGATACTTCCTCTATACAGTTTCACCTTGGCACTAAATAAAAATAAATGAGCAGGTGTACCGTTGTATACCTCGAGAGAGTAGTAGAGATGAGTATCACCATATAAGAGACTAAGTTAGAGGAATTTACAATACATATTATATATACACGAGTATAATACAGTTTTTTAGATGTAGTAAAGTTGTAAGGGCATGAAAGAGACCTTCTGAGAATTTTGTTAAGACAAGACATCGAAATACGTGTACAACATGTGTACTTTCACAGTAGGAAATATTAAGGTGAAAATTGTACTACTACGTTTCGCACTACAGGAGTGAGAGTGCCGAAATGCAAAAGTAATTTACAGAGCAGAACGTAGTACTTCCATTCAATGTAAACGTTGACTTTGCTCTAAAGAAAAAGCACCGGCTACGTCCAACGCTGGTTAAGTGGAAGAAGACGAGGAAGAAGAAGAAGAAGGTTCGTCCTTCGACTTACTTAACTACACCGTCGTGATATACATACAACCACACTACCTTGTATCTCTTTCATTGATCTTGAGTTGCTTTTTATAAGTCCAAAGAGGATAATGCCCTGCAGACTTTACTTTGGTAAACTAAACTAGGGCGCGTATACTAAAGCAAGCACACTAACTTGTATTATACATACTTTATTATAGTACAAAAACATGCATGGAGTGTGTGTGAAGACAGATGTAAGTATAATGAACCTTATATCTCCACAGGACCATACCGGAGAGTCTAATAAGCATTTTCCTTCCACACACAGAGTTTGCTGTAGCGAAATGAGAATTGAGTAAAATAACACAGAGCTATGTGTATAACTAGGGACTTTTATAGATGTATAAGGCTTGATGCTAATACTGTGCATGTAGAAATGTGTATGCGGACTAACTAACTCTATTGAAGCTTTTGTGGAAAACAAGTAAGTATATTGAACTGGTCTCTGACTGCGTCCATGAAATGAGACGACGGCCACGAACGAATAATGCTATCGATACGGCGGAACTGCCTCAAGTTGAGTTAACTTGAACTCTGCACACATGAAAACGTAGTGTTATGTTACAAAGATACAAAAGCTGATAATATTAGTTACTACAACTACTTTTACTACTACTACGACTACTACTACTACAACACACATGGTAGTTTGTGTATATGGACTTTGTATATGTACAACAGCACAGAGAGAGAGAGCGTTGAAAATTGCATGAAAATAGCAGCAGTCTATTCACATACATGTACAAAGTTCGTTTTGGTAGTCGCAAGTAATGCGAGTTGACTAAAGTAGCTAATGCAATCAGCAGAGTTCCTTTCAGCAACTTTCTCTGCTTTGGACGAACAAAGTTGTCCTTAGGCTGATTCGTCTTGACGGGGCCGCTCCGCGCTCATCTCACAGACAGAATGGCACTTGCATGCCATTTTGATGGTCATCCTCATCTGATAAAATTACACTGTAAGGTTAACTTTACTTTTATATGGCTTTGTGTGTACCAATGTGTATGAAGTAAGTGTGTACTATTACATATACTGTTATTACCACCACCAACTCAAGGGAAAACTCCTGCGGTTGCTTCCAGGTCGACTTTATACTTGTTTTGTGACACACATATGCCTCATATCTATTTCAATTCAATTCATGACGCGATGACAATAACAATGTCATGTACACGAACAACAATACTACTTTTGAAAACACTACAATTTATTTTGTTGCTGTATTTTATAAAGTTGTAGTTTCACTTTTGCACTTATGATAAAGTGTAAAGTATTATGCCTGTTTAAATGTTATTGTACCTATAGTGTTTGTCACGAACTACAAGAAGTATGTAATGGAAAATAATGATACGTTTTTCTTCAGAACAAATCAGAGGTTAAATACATAAAGTATTCCATTGTAACCGCTCGGGTTCCGGGCTGTTGTTACGACTTTCTTGAGTAAGTGAAGATTCTGCAGTGTTTGACTGACTGGGGTATTGCGATTTTTCTGATTATTATTTTAGAAATCCTAATATAAATAACATATTTATTTATTCAGTATGTACATACAATCCTATATATCATAATAATTCTAACACATTGTGCATATTCTCCATAAAGATTCTTGTACGTAGGTGCGTTTACATATTCCTTACTATAGGAGCACAAATATATGGAAATATGTGCAAATATTTTTCTTGTAGAATGGAAAGATGTGTTTGACAATCTGAATAGCCTGAGGAATTCTGTTTTGTACTTACCATTACTATAGCTGATCGTACAAGGGGAGGAGGGATGATAATCTGGGAGATAGTAGAGAAAGCGACTTTTGGCCAGGATTCAAGCGATAACTGTCTTGTTATATATTTACTCTTGAATTTTTTTAGTAGTAGTAGCAGTAGTCACCCATGGACTATTTGTATTTGATACGTGATGGAATATTTTACCATCTCGTCGCTTTTTCCATAGTTTTACTGTGAACACCATTGAAATTTCTTTTTACTGTGGGGGAAAAAGCCGTAGCACTTGACTTTGAACTGTATGTTGTGTGTGAGAATTTCACACACACTGGCACAGTCTCCACTTGTATTTAGGTATTATGTATAAGGTATAAAAGCTCTCATATGAAATTCAAACAGTGCACGAATAATCCTAATACGAAACGATAATACTGTCATATAAACCAACCAATTTTGATAGCACTTCTCTGTGCACACAAGAGTATATAAAATAAAGCTCTCGGGTGAGAAGAAACTTCACTTGGTATGGAAAAGTTCAATGTTTCATGTATTTTCCTGTAGTAATACCAAGCAACGTGTTCCGCTCCAGTCTGGAGAGATGGCTAAAACGGCTTCTGGACATAAAATCACTCACTGTACGTATTCATAATGTGTATTTGTTGGGGAAATAAAGTTTTATAATGTTTCTCTGCTTATGGCGTTATGTACTCTACTTTATCCATATAAGAGACCAAGATAGTCGTGCAACATGCAAACCATTATTACTTCCAGCAAAAATCGCCAGAAGCACCACTACCATGCCCATGCATGCCCATCATCCTCCAAATGTCAAGCCCAGTTATTTTGACATATTATTATTATGAACGTTGACTGGACTGTAGTGGATTATGTGAGTTATATGCATGAGACTAAGGAAATCGTATAATAAGTCTAGCGAAGTAAAAAAACAAATTAATGTCGGGCTTCATTTTTGGATTGGAGCAAAGCGTGCATAGAAACTTTGCAAACTATATTTCCTCCGAAGTAATATTATTTTCTCAGATTTCATTACTGTGTGTTGGTATTATGAATTCCTCTGCTGAGCTGATAATGGTAAATGAATGATTCGTAGCTTTACAGTAACTATGTATGTGATAGACTATGTGTACAGATATACTTACATTGTATATGAATTAAATATAAATACTAGTTTTGATTTCATTCAGTTCAAGTATTACAAATACATTAGTTGTTGACGTGGGAAACCGAAATCTTGTGGTAAAAATATTATAGCTGCAGCGGACCAGAGTAAATATTTCAGTATGTGGAGTTGATGTGTATGTGGACAGATGCTAGACTTTTGCAGTAAATATTAATGATGTCAAAGTCAGAAACAATTATTAATTGGCTACCACAAGGCTGTCCATCCAAATCCACGAAATATTTTTACGTCTATCACCGAGTAAATCTATTTAGTTTGATTGAGGTAAAAACAAGCGCTTTCCGGCCAACTGCAACTTTGACATTTCGATTATTCTAGCTGTAACACAGCCCTCAGAATTCAAACTAAACTTTTCCATACACATACCTAACACGTAGTCAGTACAATGAAAACCAAGTCGCAGTTTCGTATCTAACTCCAGACAATATAAAATGCGGTTCATTCGACGAATTTCGTTGGTAAAAAGAAAGTAGGTACCTTAAGTGGATATTATAACATGACTTCTAGGAATTGGAGTTCTTATTTAAATAAATGGCAGAATTATATTCAAAATACGACTTTTAAATAAATTGACCAATTAAAGCTGCATATGTGTGTACAGATATAGTTATCCAGAACTATAGATTAAAGCATGGCATATTTGTGGCATACTTAAGTAGACATATTGTACTTACTTTGTAATTAAATGCAAAACAGAGCTCAAACGTGAAAAGATTGCAAATGCCATCTTAGCTGTGCTTTGTTAAAATATGTGCATTATTTCTGTGCAATATTTCTACATGACGTGTACTTCACTTCGACAAGGAGTCTACAATTTTCTCCTCTTGCACTTTCCCTCCGGCAAACAATAAACATTTCATCCTACTCGTATACACATTTAGCTACCACAGTCTAGCCAAACATAGAGTCATAATTCATAATAAGTAAATACTTAATACGTTTATTACATAACATTGCTTACCCACGTTCTGCTTCTTAGTAGAAGATATTTGACTAGAAGACAAAAGTCAATCCACCAAGCTGAAAGTCTTGCGGTGTAATCCTCACTGTTGAAATACTAAGCTGAATGCAAAGTCTGGATGCAGGCGTCATTTCAGTTCTCTTGCATACAATGGTACATGACATGCACGAGTGATGATGTGCATTGCATGTTTCTTTGTTGTTTAAATGCAAATAAACGCCTCAGGTGCTACAGTAGACAATTTTGATAATCCGTGTTTGCACAGGAGCGTTTATTAATTATTGCAATATTTGATCAAGTAAACATATTTACATTTTCTATCTATGCAAGGATTACGTCATTCTCACTGTGCAACTTGCATTCGGAAATTAACATATACGCATTGAAGCCCACACAAAGACTAATATGACTTATAGAACAGGTATTAATCTAATTTACAGATAGACAGATATATAGGCAATTGACAAGTGAGACTATATCACCATGCACGCTGACGTAAATAATGTAGTTGTATGCAAACTTGAGCGAGATGCAACCTTGAAGGCAGATAAGTACAAAATTAAAATTCCGCCTATGTTCTGTGTCATTTTCATGTCCTGCTCAATTTAAATTCACATTGGTAGTCAACCTGAATGGACAAAGTCAAATCAATTTTATCTCTTTGGTGCATTGCATCACTTCTCGCTTGTTTGGAAAAGACGTCGGAGCTTTTACGTATTTTCTAATGGCTTCTACCGTAATTTACATCGTAGTGAAGCCAGATGTATCTATTCTTGTTTCTTTTTATTCCTTGTTATATTCCTTTTCTGCAAATAAGCACCTACGTACACTAACACCCTTTCATTTACTAGAATATTTTAATGTTATTTTTGCTGAGCGTCTCAGTCTCTGTGACATTTAAAGCGATTAACAGGAAAGGCATCATTATGTGTAGGCTTTTAGACTTTATTTACTTTTAACAAAGTTGTATCATACCTACATGCAATCCAAGATGTAATAGTTTATACGTTGATGACGCTACATTGGAGAATTGGTTAAAAAGCTGCTGACTTATGCTGTGGAAGATGTTACACCCCATAATATTCCGTTATGTTATGGGCAGATGAGTAAATAATTTATGGAAATGATTCCATAAAGAGAATCAAGTCGAGCGGAAACCTCACTTAAGAGTTTCGTGCACACAAGAGAGCCGGCAAGACACGGAGTGTATAAAGCAGAAAGGGAAAAGCAGATGGAAAAGTCTCGTTGAGAGTTTTCTCTCCGGTATTACACACTTAAGTTATGTTATAGGGGGAAGAATGACGTTTGATTTTAAACGAGACTCCTCTACCAACCCATTAGTACAAGAAAGAAATAGATTTAATTCTATTAACCACGATCTACATGCAACTTTCGTATACAAATTCTTTGCGCCTATAAGTATGCATGTACATACATTAGGGTATACTTTAACTGCTTACATATATAGAAATATACATACGTGCAGTTAATTTTGTCAGTCATAAGAAGGAATCTCCAATATGCATGATAATACTAACATACGTTGTACCGAGTAGAAACAGAATTGCTCACCGAAAAAGACATACATGTTTTACATAACAAGGCGAAGCCACGACACAAGTACAACACATCAAAACACATTGACTTGTGTGGCATGAGAAGGAGAGAGAGAGCATAATGCAGATGAATAAACTTTCCCCCACTTCACATTTACAATGAAAATTGAGTCAGGCAGGCAAGAACGGAAATTCAGACATTTGACCATCACATTGTATGTTGATAGGGGAAATAATGTTGGCTTGGATGGATGAGATAGAGAATTGCATGTGAGTATGCGGATACACAGTGTTATGTAATGTAGTCTAATGTAATAACCCTACAGAGTGAAAGAGAGTTCAGTTCAGTTAAGAATTCTTACACAGTTACAGTACATAACACATGGAAAGTGAGACTGTCTAATACCATTGCTATTGTATGTACAAGTAGAGTGGTTGTTGTTTGGTGTGGTGGTAGTAGTAGTGGTACTACCACCATTATGAAATGCTGTCAGAATAATATCGCATTGTAATAATGCTGTATGTATATAGTGTGAGTTGCAGTAAGAACGTATATGTAGTAATGTTATTTCCCATGAAGTCTCAAGTGAAATCTGATATGACGAGTGAGTGAGTGTTTGTGGGTATTTCTATCATCATAATAATGACATGAAAATCACATATGATTAAATGTAGCCTTTTATATTCATATATTGTGTACTATATGTGTCCATATATAGATGTTTGCAACTGCATATAGTATTGTTACTGAAGTTCATACTTATAGAAAGGAATTCTTTTGATCTTCATCCCTTCTTCTTGTGCTTTAGTCACTTCGATGATTTTTTGGCTCTCGAGTCGAATTCTTTTCTAAACTTTTCTCTCCCAGCTATATTTTTCACGGCTGATGATTTTCCCTTTCCGGTTTCAATCATATGTATTTCCCTCTTTCGTCCTTTGTTACTTTAACATGCTTTCATTTATAGGGAATTTATATGTAATAGTGTCTACGTTATGGATTATAGGTAGGTATATAAACTGTAAAAATACTTCACGACTAAAGTAGATTTCCATCAGTCAATGTTACAGTTACTTAAAGAAGAAGTGCAAGTAGGTGGACCACGTGTGGATGGACATTTTACTTATAATGCTGTACTACTTTTAGTATTGTGTGCCAACTTTTTTCTTTTTGCTTAGCAGTTAAAATTTTTATGAAAATGCTACGGATAAATAACTTAATATTTATAGTGTAATACGTATGGACTGTATGTAACTAGTTAAAGAAGGTTTAAATGTAACACACGTGGTCAATGTACACATTGTTAACGTATTTTTTGATTTTGCTTTTACTATTCAAGATTTCTTGTGTGTGGACATGAATTTGAGTTTTGCTTTTGAGTTTGTTCCGGTTCCGTTTGATGTGACTTGGTATACAATGTCAGTTACTTATTACATGATACGATTCCTACTACTCTGGGTTTTAAACATGGTTTTCTGATTTTCTGATGGGTTTAGTTTGGTTTACTAGTATTACCAGTGTATAGTTCTATCATTCTGGCCATTCTCTCGTCGTATTAGATCGTTGTTCGCATATTGAGTCTTTTTTGTGAGTTTTGTATTCTTCTCTTTACTGACCAACTTATCCACTGCGCTGCTTTTGAAGAATTTCTCGTCGTTCTCCTATTTGTGCCGAAAAGAACCTCTGTCGAATTTTTATAGTATTTGTTTGATTTTGAACTGTGAGCGAAAGAAAGAGAGAGAAAGCGTGCCCTACTTTCCATGGCTAATATCCTTTTTCTATGTGTGGCCCTCGTCTTCTCAGTTGCGGAATTAATACTCGAGGCAAATATTTATCTTTGAACTATTTCCACAGAATGAAATAAAATCAAATGTAATATGAGATAACACAGTAAAGTACATCTAAGTACCCTCACACAGTACTTTTGTAGTTACTAACAACAAGTTTAAATGTAATAATATATCAAAGGAAGCCTATGGAACTTTTATTAACATCTGCAGCTATGCATTATATACATTTAATAATAATATATTTATAGCTTGTCTCATGTCCTAAAGCTTTCTAAGATGTTTACTGCAACCATGAAAGTACCTAACAGAATG
The DNA here is from genome assembly GCA_019776165.1 of Pogonognathellus flavescens. NCBI lineage: Eukaryota > Metazoa > Arthropoda > Collembola > Entomobryomorpha > Tomoceridae > Pogonognathellus > Pogonognathellus flavescens. The sequence continues at coordinate 28,535 of JABASD010001122.1, read as the reverse complement.
TACGTAATATGTAAGGGGGCAGACTTTTCAGACTTATTATTTGCTCAAAGTATTCAGTAAATGAATTCCAGACAAATCTTTTACAAACATGATGATGAAAGAGAAAAAGGAAGAACCGGAGTTGTGGAAGAGTACACGAACAAAATTGTTTCAACTCAATTCTTGTGCTTTATTAAATGAGTCGATTTTGCATTACTTCCATCAAATACGTTGCTTGTACAACTTCGTTTGTCCTCTTCAAGTCTTAGAATGACTAAAGATGTGCAACCATATTTAAACGCATCTCGGTAAACAATAACATGTACAATAATTTACAAACCGAAATTACTCGATTGAAAAACTAACACATAAGTACTCATCGAACATAGCCTCAGCTCGGCTTCATACTAAATAACCTAGGTGTTTAATATTCTATACAAATATTATCAGGATATAAACCTTAATGTAAAGTGACGCTACAGCAAAATTAAACTTCACGTTTATAAGTCATTAAACATTCTCCTTTAAAATACATTGATAACCTAAAGGGCAGAATGCAATCCTTTTCCTTTTCAATCTGTATAATCTGTAAACTTAAATATAAGGAGAGTCAACAGTAGAATAATGCTGACATCGCATCGTTGCGTTGTTATGTTATAGTTTCAATATAAGAAAAATTCACTACCTACATACATAAATACTTTCGATTCAAAAATTTCGAATTAATGAATCTTCTCTGAACTCAATTATAAAAAATAAAACATTGAAAAAATTCGTTTCACATCGAGAATTTTTCATTAGTGAGACTCATTAGTATTAGTGTACAAAATGTCCATAATGTTGCTATACATAGTGCGCTCAAGAAATTCATTTTAATTTTACGGCTGTTGTGTTAATTTTTGACTTAGCCGACCATATAATAGAATAGCTATTCTGTAAAGAGTGTAGTAGTAGTAACTAGGAAAATAGCAATGTCAGTTGTATAATCACTATCACATTCATAGCAATTCCACTTATACACCTACGTCCACATTTATACAGTCGCATTCCAATTAAGGATATATAGTTTTACTAAGGAAGAAACTCTACGGAGCAATAGAACTAGTTAATAGTAAGTAAGGCGAAACAAAGAGGAATCTTTAGGAAAGTCTAATGCTCAGTTACTCACACTGGTTGAGTGAGTTTGAGTACAATGTGGTTTAAGGGAAAGGTTTGAGTAAAGGAGAAATCCTGTAGGGAATTGCCTTCTCTACCGCGTTGTATACATGCATCACGATATTATGAAGCAAAACCGAAAAGAAACCAACTACTCTTTGTATATGCCCAGACCAAACCACATTACTTAGACTTTCACTTTACTCCCCGTCTCTGTGTGTTAGTTATATCAGCACAGAGGAAGAATCGGACACTACAGAGAGTCAGAAAGAGAAAAGGAAGAAAAGTAAAGCAAATCTAGCTTGGCTGGAGCTTTCTTCTTCTTTTCTCGGGACGAAAAGAGGAATGACTCTACTGGAGAAAGTAGAAAGAAGAAAGTGCAGGAGAAAGTGAGTGAAAGCAAGGAAGAGGATGTAGTCTACGGGTATTTCCAAGGAAGCGGATGAAGCCAACAACAGTTCTGTTCTGTCTTTAACTGGTTGGTTGGAGGAAAGGCAAAGCGAAAAGTGTGGGAAATGAAAGGGTCGTAAAAGCAGGTATCTAATTATTTCTCAGCATCAAAGACGTAAAATGAGACGAGGAGAGAATACATGCTATAAAATCGTCATTAAAACGTCCTTACGTTCTGGGATTTTGGATCAACTCAACTTTCACGTGCATAAAACAGGCGGATAGACGATCTCCAGCAAATAAACACAGATAGGCGTCTTTGCCTGACTTATGCTTTGCTTTAACTTTCACTCTGAACTTGCCCGAACGAGTCTTGTGTCGGGAAGTCTCTGTGTGAAGTAAGTAAACTCCTATCTACCTCTTTGCCTGACTCCAAATCTACTTTGCACAGCGAGATATACATTTAATGCTGTGAAAGAGATTCGCTCAAATGCACATATCGTGTAACATCTAATGATCTCTCTCGTTCTCTTATTCTCTGTCTGTCTCTCAGTGACTGGAGCATATCACATTTTCTCCAGGCCGAGGTTTGCTGACACATTTCTCTTATCTACACACACGACTACGTACGTGCTGTAATACACTACGTATACAATTATCTGACGACATTACAAATGCCCGTCCAAACGGCAAAACTATTAAATGAGAAAAATCTAAGCTATCGTAAAAAATCTCAAAGTTTAAACACGTGTGCTAATTGACACTTTGTGAGTTTTAAAAATGTCCCAGATTTTTTACGTAATTACTGTGCAAATTTATTTTCTCTATGTATAATATAGGTATTACGTATTTTTCATTAGGTATCTGTATACTTGACAAAGAACGTGCTTCGGAATACTGGTAGGAATTTAATTTTTGTCATTACTATTAAAATACTGAGAGAAAAGTATTTTAGTTGGATTTTGCAGGTTTATTTGTCGATGAAGTTTTCTACAAGAGAAATGTTCACATTCACTTTAAAAGAATATTCCTTTGTGTAATGTAAGCCGAGTCATGTCTAATCAAGTAAAGTAAACGTCCCGTTGCCGAGAACGGTGAAATTATTGGTTGTGACACATGGATTTATGGTAATGCACTTTTCCATTTGCTCCTGCTACATAATTCAATTTATTCCGTATTACTTATGTGCATGCATGCGAACGAACAAAAAATACTACAGGACTGTATTGTAGTATGTACATGGTTCTTTTTTATATAAAAAATAAAACATACTGAAGAGAGAGAGAGAGAGAGAGAAAGGCAGACAACAAGACATAGTAGTGCTTAGTGTAGTCATTTCTTCACTCTGTGTTCCTTTCACTTTGCATTAAGTGCACGTGAATGCTTTGTATTAGTAGTTATAACACATTCCAACATCCTTCGGTACAGTACTTTACCACAGTGCACACTAGAAGAATTTTTTACTTTAACACGCTTCGTGTATTATCTTGCCCTAGTTATTGTTAATCTGATCACAAATGAAGGATAGAAATACTACGCAGGAACTAACGGGACTGTAGTTCAATCGTGTGAGAGATGAAATAACTAGCATGTTCTTTGACAAACTCAATTTTTTGCAAGAGTCGAGAGAACTCAACTGCGTCGACGGCAGCAACTTATTAAAATTTAATTTCTGCCATGCTCCACTGCACTACTTTTTACTATTCTCAACTCCTACGCTCAGTCAGTGTAAGTGTAATTATGCGTGTACGCGTACGGAAACACAATTACGGCTCATAAATCTCCATGCTTTCACATGCTGTTCCATATTGTACATGCAATTAGTATTTCTATGTGAAATACATAATTTTGTGAATGTCAAATTACAAATATAAATGTTTCCTTTTAAATTGACATTACTTGCATGTTGATTTATTTATTTATTAGCGGATTAATAATAATGTTCAAATAGGTATATGTAGGTGATTTGCAGTCGAGCAATTGTCATGCAATAATTTTCAAGCTGTAGTACAGTCTGTATACACATGTACTTACTAGTACTGTACTATATATATTATAGGTATACAGACTGTACTAGTACAGTCTGTATACCTATTTCTACTTCCTATTATAGTACTTAAGTATGCTTTTGTTTAAAAATACAGAAATAATATGATTTCTACAAGTTACAGGTTGATTGGTTGATAGTTGATATGTTACAGGTGCATGTTGATATGTACAAGTAACTATAAGTTAATTATTGTTGCAAATTAGTTAAATATGTCAGAAAATGAATTTTGTAGAGTAATATGAGGTAATCAATTAATTTTAATAAAGGTTGTCACTTTCACAGCTTCAAAGGAATATAATTCCACGATTTAATTTGTAGTAAAATACTGTATGTAATTGCATTTTTGGACTATTTATAAACGCGATTTGATGTATTAGGTTGTGTAGAATAAACGTGTACCTATTTGCTGATTTACTATTGCCAAAGTCACATTGCGCTTGGTCTATGCGTGTAATTTCCATGTTCCGAAATGAGAGAAGTAATAATTAGTTCGCATGCTCGCTCGAAATATTTTGTGATATATGCAATAATAATTTAGTTTGATGAACCTGTGAGCAACAAGGCCATAACAATTGTAACATAAGGTAACAGAGTAACAGAGTCTACTTTTTGCCCTCCATAAATTTCAGAAGCACTCAAAGGAGAGAGAGAGAGAGAGAGAGTAGAGAGAGAGAGAGAGAGAGAGAGAGAGAGAGAGAGAGAGAGAGAGAGAGAGCTCTGGGAAGAAAGTTTAACTTTAACTGAAAACCCATAAAGTTAGACAGGAGAGTGAATTAGACATAAAGTTGTTAAGATTTTCCCAGGGAAAATGTGAGCTTTTCCCTGACGACAACAAATTATTTGGAGCAAGTGATATCCACGCGGGTACAAAGTACAAGCCCACACACACTCAATATAAAGACGCACTCACTCACAGGGAAAGTCTACGCATCATTCTAATGTATAGTAAGTAAGTGCCGGAGTATAATATACTAGAGTGAAAAGTCAAGTCTGGTAAAAGTGAAACGAAGTCAAGCAAAGGTTAGGGAGAGAAACAGTGTTGGATGTAGCTTTTCCTTGGTTTTATAGCTTTCCGCCTGGTTCCATGATGATGAAGTTGTATTTAAGATAAGCCATTTCAGGAAATATTATCCGTAGTGCATTTGCCGTGATAAATTGTACTATGTGTGTGTGGGACGGTGTAGCAAATATACAGAACGGGACATAATACAAAAAGAACTTTAGTTATAACTTATGTTAAGAGGAAAAGTGCGTTTCACGGTGTATGTGTTAGTATCGTGCTTTTATACACTACGGAATCAGGAGACTTGTCTTCTTGGAGTCAAGTCGATAGCATGCACTTACTTAAGGTGGACTTGGAATTGGGAGACTTTGTGTAAAGTGCGAAAAGAAGCAAGTAGAGAAATGAATCTTGAGCTTTTCGTCTCACTAACTGAACTCTCATAAAATTCCAGCCTTTTCAGCACTTTCACACAGGAGAAATTATAGCCAGTGGACATGGTCATGATGACATCATCTCCAATTCCTCCATTTACGCCTTGTGTCGTATAAAGTTCATGTCTGTTCGAGCAGAGCATTGACATTGCCACCTTTCAACACATAGTATTTCACACACACACAAAAGTCAAGTCACACTGACAAAGCTAAAGCTACACTGGGATGTTTCAAAAGCATTGAATGAGAAAAGGAGGTAGGTACATTCAACTTCTCCAGACAGAGAAATGAAATCTACTGCTACAGAACAGACGGATGGGTTTCCTCTACTTTTCCCGGTGACAATGTGTGAAATTATTGTCCTTGTCCAATTTTCTAACTTTACTTTTTCTACCACCAAAAGAATGCCATAAAAGTTACTATCTGATCTTGGTTTACAGTTAGTGTTCTTCTCACGGCTACTGGGAGAAATCTACTGCTTTATATGTATTGTACGTCTGCAATAGGAATACACTTACGCTTCGTCGTCGATGCCGTGTGGCTTTATGACCAAATGCACTATCGAATTTTTCTTATTGGCAGAGGTTGGAATAAAATACGAAAAAAGAAGGCTGCAAAAACTTTCGCTTTTTTTGGTAAAGATGGAACCGTATTTTACGATTTGGGGTTTTACTGCGTTTGGATTTGTATGGATGCATGGATATATACAAGATGCTATTGTATGTAACTGACCTAACAAACGGTGGGAAGGAAAATACTTTATTTCTTCATCATTTTTAGTGACAACAGAACTTTTATAATTTATCAAGATAAAGGGATTTGTGTCGCGAATTTTTTTAAAACAATTTTTCCCGTTTTTGGCAACAATAGGTATGCTTCGACTTCAGTTGAATTAACCTTAAACCAACGTACAATATTGATTTTATCAATTTGATACAGATAAGTTCTGATTTTCAATATTAACGTGATTATCATACTTGGAAAGAAATAAAAATGATTAAAATTTGTTCTGATCAACAGTACTATTATCGTAGATCGTAGCGCGTCCTGTGGTATCGTGAATTCTAGCAATTACAGTATCCAGGTTTTCAAAATCAAAGTAATTTTATTTACAATACATTTTTAGCTGCTGATCACATCAAACACCTTTTCTACTTTCTACTGTCAGAACAAAATGTTGAACATTAGTAGAATTTGAAATTGTGCTTTTAGGTACCTATTTTATTATTACTGGCAAAATTTCCATCTATTTTTCTCTCGACTAAATAAATCCAGTTTAAATGTAAAGTTCGTAGGACAAATAAATTACAGTTCAAGTGTACTAGCTGTAATTTCGTGTTGTTTCAAAAGCTGAACTTGACTGGCGGCTAAAATCTTGATTGCAACATGAAAAGAAAAGTTCGATAGTGGAAGTAATGAAAGCACTAGAGAAAGAATCAAGGAGAAGAACGGAATTACTGCTGAGAAAATACGTACGCATTCTGTACATCGACTAAAGAATCTAAAATGTACATGTTGTACATAAGCATAACAGTAGTAGTAAAAGCAGGGAAGTTGTAGTCCATATTATAGAAGTAGGAACAATAGCATTGCAGATCCAGTATCTTCTTCTTGGGTTTCAAAGCTTTTCTTACGACTCACTCACAGCAGTCAGCATCGAATTGACTATTTACAGAATTATGGAAACTACTTTGTGCTTCTTTGCATACAAACTACCAAATCCAACGCACATTATTCTATAATGCAGTTCTTCCCTTGGTGTCGTGTACTTTATGTAGCTATAAGCTTTTCCTACTACTTCCAGTACGAACAAGGTGGTTTTGTTTGTCTTCACTTCCTTTCTCGCTTCAATTCACTTCCCACTTGCTCTTTTTTTGCCTAGTTGTGGAAAGTCACGAAAAAAAGTAAAAAAATCCACGTCATTCTTGCTTTCTCTACTTTGTGGTTTGGGATGCCTGAGAAAAATTAAGTGCTTAGATGTGTGCTGTAGTAGCTGTAGTAGAATGTATCTCTTGTGTTGTTGTGTTGCGTGGTGTATAAGCTTATTGGTAAGAGTTCATCCACATCTTAACTGCTAACACTGTTACTACTCCACTATATAGGAGGTACCTATTTGGTCTCGCAAGTTTGAACAACTTCACGACGACAACAAGAAGAAACACTAAAAAACCACAGCTTTTACTACTGGTAACATCCATGTTCTAGTTACTGAAGGTTTGTTTCTTACTTAAGTTTCTTCCGTGCAAAACGGGACACACTCCCTCCCACCACACGTTTTTGACTATGTGAATAAGGCTCCTGTGTTTTGCCAGAGTTCAAAGAGATTCTATTGTTTTCTCATGTAAAGAGCTCCGAGATTACATTCAAGGATGAAACTAAAGGCCTGAGGCAGAGATCATATTTTCCGTACGTTTATGTTTATGAAGGAATCTCTATATAAGAATGTTTTCTTGCTTTTGCTGGTAGTATGCTACTGTTATGTGTGTGTAGTGGTTCGTATTTTTACACTGATGTATATCTTGTATAGCTCTTATACATAGTAGTGCAACTGTTTTACTTACAACATTTACTACTTTTCCCCAGATGTAGTCGTTCAGTCGTTCCTTTTGACAAATCTTGACTTTTCTTTATTCGCAGACACATAACCTCAAGAGAGATGCAAAAGCTTTACTAGTAAAACTGGTATTCTTTTTTGTTTCCACAACTGCGAGGATTGTCTACACGCACATCCTCTCTTACACGCACACATAAACTTTTTTATAAAAATATACTATAAACATGTGTCTGTGACAAAAACAGATAGTATATATGACGATATATGTTTGTGTTTATATAGTAGGTACTATAGATAATACATGGATAGAAGAGTAAACAGTGGGAAAATAATATTCTTATTTACATACGGATTTTTACATACAAACAGAAACTATCAGGAACCAAGACCAACTCAATAGTTTTCTTTGGTAGTAGAATTTGCTTGAGAAATATTTGTTCACATCATCCAAGAAAAACATTCTCATCTGGCTTACATTTTGAGTCTTCAAGGTTTTTGTGATGGAAAAAATTTGTCTTGGTATTGTAGGATTCCCCTTCTTTGTCGAAATTGCAACTTTGAACTGTATGTAGGTATAAACATGTAAATGAAGTCGGTTTGAACTGGAATGTTTTCCTTGGCATACACAATAAAAGTATTATAGTAGTGCAGCGACAGTAAAGGTAGAAGTTGTTTTGATTATATACAATTCCTGTTTGTTTGTGTCTCATGTCAACGATGTTACTGTTCTGTTTATTGTGTTTCTCTTAAGCGACATAAATGTGCGAGACAGTTCTTCTGGTCTTGCCAAAGACTTTACATAACAATCTGCGAAGGTATAAGGCACAATAAGGTATTGTGTGTTTATGTTTCGTCCTTGTCATCCAGTGATTTATATTCATGTTGCCTTCATGAGTTGGAAGATGCGAATAACTACTGGAAGAAGAGCATAATTTTCTGTTCTACTAGTCCTGTGATATATCTGCTGAAATGACTCACGCACTAAAAACCAGATTCTTTTGCATATACTTGTACTACATGTGCACTTAAGCACCAAGGAAAAAATCAAGTGACACGAATGACTTTCTTTTGTGTGGGCCTTCTCCTAGTTTTCTCTGCCTTGCTTTCTTCCACGTATATTTTATAAGAAGTAGTACATAAGACACGATTATGCCACAAGCGACTACTAAATATATTATAGGCACATGTTGTTTTCATCATATCTCATAAACAACTAAAATTGTAATTTCAGTTTGTCTCACTCAAATGAAAAATGAGTGCAAAACTATATTGTATATATCCATGCTATCTTTTCATATTACAGATACACCACCAGAGTATATCGCATATTATGAATAAACATAAAATGTTATTTATCCTATGAAGTGCAAAAGTTTTGTAAAACTAACTACAGCCTAGTACTAGTGTAGTGTGGGATAATGCAACAAAAAGTATAGCGGGAGATGCTGCAACAAGACTGGCTACCACAACAGAATTTTGATCAAAGCAAGTAGAACTTCAAAAGTTTACAGTTTCCCTTGTGACTGGAAAAACGCTGTGTATGCACATCTTTAAGAAAAATTTAGCTCACAAAGAATATTGCACTAGTGTAGTAGTATCTCTTCAAAAATGATACTCAAAATTAGGACAGTTTACCACTGCGACCTTGGGCAATATTCAGTAGACAAGTGTGAAGTTTCTAATGAAAAAGCAATCCAATCTATTGTAGTGCCGAGAAATGAGATTCTTATGCTAAGTTTCACTTTTAGACTACAAAGCACAAGATTACTAATTCCCATTTTAATAAAACACGTAGTGTAGTTGTAAGTAATATGGTATGTGTAATGTAATGTGTGTGGTAGGTATTGAATGGGCTGTAATTTTAGAAGTCGGACAAAAAGCGTTTGGCGAGTAAAAAGCAAGTAAAATTATGACTTCGTGGAAATAAGAAGCATGAGAAAACGTGGACTTGTGGTCTTTGCAGAGCTTTTCCAATATGAGTTTTGTATATCTATACAGATAAGTATCATGCTACTAGTAGCCCATTGTTACTGCGACCAGTTGGTACTTTGTTCTAGTTCTAGTTCTGAGAAAGCATATAGAGGAGTATAACATGGTGAATATATTATGTGGTGGGTGTTCGTGTTAAAATTATATGTTTGAGTATGGAAAAGTCGATGTGAGACTATAGGGAACATTCATGATGAAAAAGTACGTCGGTTTTACTAAAAAGAAGAGAACAGAAGCAATTTTGTGGCTTGAGAAATTTGCCAAGACTCATATTATTATTTATATGGGCACAATCTTGGCTCATGCGATTCATCTGCGAAACTATGGTGCGCTTCCCCGCTTTAGGTTGTCTTGTCATGTGAGGAGTGAGTAAATACTACTATAATTTTATAATATTGCTCTATATCCACAATGTGTGTGAGTATATAAGTACGTCATGATATACTTGTAGTAATATTTGCGTGTGTCCATATAAAATATGCAGATATTACTCTTTTTACTCTATAAAAAATTCTGTTTCATAGTATATATGATATACTACAGTAATGATATATGTAGGAATGTTACATAGGCATATTACTGCATACTGTAGAAATGTAACACTTTGACTATGAATTCTTCCTACTAACCCACAGAGAATTATGACAGAGACAACAAATCAACTGGCTTGAGTTCTCAGGCTCTACCCGATGCTGGAAATGGTTTGCATGCGTGACAATGTGTTCAAATTTAGTAAATATAGCGATAGCGAAATCATATTTGTATTACATACGAGAAGAATGTGGATATAATGTGGATATTATATGTCAGCTGTCTGTAGCCTTAAGAGAATATTTGCATTTTGCAGTTCTATAGTTGTAAACTGCTTTTATTTAGTTCAACTCTGTGTGACAGAATGAGACTGATCCTTGGGAACAATTCTGAAAGTTTTTAATTTAACAACTTTTTGCAACATTTTTGCAAAAATGGAAAAACTGTTGGTAGAAACAGAGTTGATATGTTTGTGAAATGCCTTGGATTATAGTAATACTGCCAGTTAGTTAGCTAGAGGGCTACTTTGTACTTTTTCCTCGTCTTTTTGCAGTTCTGTTGTTTGTATACATTTACTACATAAGAAGACTTGCCTGTCATGTGGTTAGTCGTATATACAATGCAGTAACACAATGCGTGTTTCACTTTCAATAACAATAAAGATATCCTCGCGAATTTTTTCGGGTCAGAGAATAGACTTTTCCATTTCCTCATCAAGGATACCATTGTTGAGTTGAGTGACTTTTAGTTTAAGGCAATCTTTTTTGTAATGATATGTTCCACGACGAGCGGAGAGCGATAGTATGCAAACATTGCTTAACTTTCTCCCGTACATCTGACAATATGCTGGAAAGTCGACTGTGATTTCTATATCTACTATGGGCTGTGTGCTAACAAGCAAACAAGTAGAAAACTTTCAGTCTGAGAACGAAAGAAAGTGAAATTCTTTGTTTGGAAACTTGCCATGTTTTGGGAATGCAAGGAATAAGGCAAGGCACGCATAATAAATAGACTAAGTCTAAGTAAGATAGAAAAGAGCGTGTAGTATCTGTATAAGTACCTCGTGGCATTTGAATCTAAAGGATGAGTTTACTCCAGTAGTCGTCTTATGCAATGCAAGAGCATAAATACATTTGAAAGATTTAGTTTTTAAAAAAAGAAACATTCATGAAGGAAATTGGGTAATGAGGTAACGGTTTAAAGTGCTCTCTCTCCTTGCTTTTTTCTTGTTGCTTGCGCATTTTGCGATTTCGGGGCGGGTAGAAAATAATTGAGAGTGGAAACGCCGGGATGGAATGTTTTCTTATGTGGATATGAGACTAGGATTTTGAATGCAGTTGGACTGGGTTGAAATGAACTGATGTGAGAAACAAAGAGAAAGGCTGGGGAGAAAGAGATGATGGCTATACGTAACATAATAAGTGGGCGTTTCAAGCTTTCTCAATGTGTTAAAGTCAAGACTTAGTTTTACAAGGCATGAGAACAGAAACGCATAAAATTGTATTACTAGATGGACGCCCTTACTCATCTCATAAATAACTATGACACATGGTTTTTCTTGTCTCGTTATTTCTTTGGAAGGAGTCAGTTAAGTGGATGTTGGGTGGTAGGTGGGGGTGTGGGAAGAAAACCATTTGTGTAAATCTTAAACGAGAAAATCACATGTTTCGCGTGTAAAATTTTCCTTTACGTGCTTAAACTGTTACAGCTACAGTAAAACAATACAAGACATTCTAAAAGTAAAGTACATACCGAGAGGCTTCACTTGACTCTTTCACTTCTTCAGCAAGCAATTAAAGATAAACCTTTGAAATGGAAATAGGAAGGGAGGGAGCATAAATTTCAAGAGAAATAACACTTTTTCAACTGAAACACACGAAACAAATCAAATGAATTGAATTGTGCAATGAAAAAAACTTGCGCCTTTAAACTTATTATGTATTTCCATTTCCTTCACTTAAAACCACACGCACTTCGTCTAAAACAGACCTTTTTAAGGGAAATAATAGAATTTCGCAGTCAACTTAACAACTGACTTGACAAAACGATTTGATTTGGGATAGGATGTTACTTGTGCATGAGGTGTCAGCAGTGCTCTCGCATGTTTTGCATGATGTGTCTCGACTTTTCTTCTTCCTGTCTGTCAGACTTTTCGACTTACCTTTGTCGCATTTTACGCAGCTCTTGTTAAAATTCTAAATACAACATGGAAGAAATAAGACGGAGGTTCACAGACTTTTTTGGAAAGACTGGGATTTTCCCCTCTGAATAATATTGTTCCCACGCGTGTGATCTGCCACGACAGCTTTTCGCACTTTTGTTGCAAATCTTTTTCTTAACTTAGGGATGAACAGTGTAAAATTTATCACTCGCCTTTCCCCTCGACTACCTATACATGTCTTTCGCCCTTCTTTTCCCTTTGTTTCCAAAACGTGTGGAGGTTCAGTGCAAAAAGACAATCCTGGACAAAACTTTGTGTACCACGCTGCTCCTACTCGACTTCAACTGTCCTGCTTCAACTCTTTTACGTTTCTGCTTGTACTACAGGGAATTCCTCTTTCCCAATCTTTACACTCCCTAAATTCCCTTTCAGCTTGATTTTTCCAAAATGTCAACTTATCTATATATAGTGATTTCTATCTACTTTTGCTCCTTACATACAGTAGTTTCAACATCTTAATTGTTTTTGAGAGACATTTGTACTCACAATTTTCATATTGTAAAGGCAAATAAATTCTATTCTATATAAAATCCAAATCACGGAGCATAAATTGAATTGAATCTGAAAAAATTATTTACGTTTGAGCATTTAAAAAACGTTCGCGGTATAGCATGTTACATTTTCAGACATTTATAACAAATCCTAGTAGTAGTCATAACATACTACGGTTAGCAATAGTTCACCCGAAGAAATAATTTATTTTTCCTAAAATTCACACAAGACGAGTCATGAATCATAGGGAGCTTTCACCACTTACATCTAAATACACATAGAAGACACACACACACAGCGCCAACAAAACCCACATAGTTGAAACTAGACAGAGAAAGAGACTTGATAAAATCCAGTCTAAGCAAACCAAGTCAAGCCACACATTCTACACACACATTTATATATAGAACGAAAAGAGATAGAGAAATGCCAAGTGTAATAATAGCGCACATAATGCTAAAGTACTATTTCCATTGGTGAAGACAATATACGGCAGAGAAAAGCAACTGGGGAATCGTATCTTTGAACAAGTTTCCTTTCTTCGTGCACTTTTACAGTTTCTATAAGTTGCATTTACGGAGAAACTTAAGTAACAGTGGGCCAAAGCAAAAGCAAGTCAACCCAGTACTAGCTCAACATTGATATCATTCCTCTTTCTCTCTCAACTCTAGCCATTTTGCAAAGGATTATTCTAATAGAGTGACACTATACAAGAGAGATAGGGAAGAAAAGAACACTTCCATATCTCTTGTCTACATATAGTACAGATATACTAAAGTAGACTTGAAGCAAAAGTATATGTGTACACCTTTTGTACGTATAGCATTTCCCGAAATATTATTCTTATCCTGTGTGCCACACCACGAGACGACTACATGGACTTTTAGCTACGTAAGGAGTGACAGTAATTTATCACTAAAGAAACTTAGTAGGTCAAACAACAGCAGGAATATATATTTGAGATATAAAATAATAATAGATTCACAAAGAGTAATTCACTCTCTTTTTCAGTACATGTAGTCTTCTTTCTCTCTCGACTAAGTTCGTTAAGTACTGTGATGTCTAGCTATCAACTCACAGATCATGTGTCTAACTTGTTTATATCATATACATACATACAAAGTAATATTTTTGTCAGTAGAACATTCATTATGTAAAACAAGAGTGAAACTAGTAGGTATTACATTTCATACTGTATTAATATACCTACCTATAACAACCGAAGTATAATACTCTTTGGTCTGTATTATCGTATTCATTAAACTAGTAAAATAAACGCACACACGTACATTTATACTTAATATTACACAGCGACAGGAAAAGTAGATTGTATGGATATAGTATAGAGAAATATGTAGGTTAGGTACGTACATGTGACATGTATAGAAAATAACATACGGAGATACACAATGAAAGGAGGATATCAAAATATAATGAAAGCTCTAAGGAATAAAACACAAAGATGTGTCTAGTGAAGTAAAATAAAGTTAGTTGCATGAGAGTTGAACGTACTAAGCGAATACACATTCACTTTCCTCTCTAAAGGTTTGTGTTTTGTATAGAGCTGAGTTGTTGTGTACGTTGTTGTTGCAGTCAGAGTGCAAGTAGAGAGAAAGAAGTGAGAGACAGAGTGAATGAGCAAAAGAAGGCGACAAACGAACGAAGGAGAGACACAGAGAAGAAAAAGAAAGGCAAGAGAGAGTTTTGTGTAGGCAGATGAAAAATGAGGACGTGCCAAGATAAATTTTGCATAATTTTCAGCGGATTTGTTTTTTTCCTTGACTATTAGAGTTCTCTCAGTGAATAAATGGGTTTATCATACGATATCATACTAAAGGGAATTACATTTATTGTTCAAGTACTATTATATAAATTGTATTGCCTTGTCTCTCAATGCTTATGTATTTGTACACAGCAGTAGTAGGACCAAAAAGCAACCATAATTTCTGCGAGTACAGTAGTTACTGACCTGAATTATCGTTTTTAACGGAAAATTTGAAAGTTCACAGTGTAGTGTAAATGAAACATATTTTTCACCAGGCAGGAGATTAAAAAGTAGGAGTCTAAAAAATAAGAAGTACAGCTTTTGCTCTAGTTATGTCAATATTTCCATACTGTAATGACTAATAAGTACCTTAGTATACCTAATACCCAGCTTAATACCCAGCTAATTAGTTTCTATTTTTCCATGCATTGCATTAGAAGCTTTTTGATGTGTTACCAGTAATTACTTGCTTCGAGGACAAAAGTTAGTAATTAAAAATACCTATTGCTGGTATACTGTACTCCATTATGCGTCTCAATCTATTTCTCTATATGAATTCAACAAGAGCAATTCCAATTTTCATTAGTTTTGATTAAAGTTTGTCTTTTGCAGCAACCTATTGAATGTAATGTGTGATTATAATTTCTAATGAGTGTACTTACATGTATGGGTCCAATGTGTTACCTACATCATACCACATGTAGGTGACTGTTTAGTATGTAGTAGGTAGTAGGCTGAAGTGAGTTATGTAAAATAGTGATGTGCCATATCTGAGTGACACGGTCTCGCACGTGAAAGTTAATTGAAGAAAGTAGAGCAAAGAAAGTACCTATCCGTTGAAGTACTGGCACATTTAGTGATCCTTGAAGGAAAACGAATCGCATTTCTCTCTCTCTCTCTTCTCTACTACTCAACACCGCTATTTGATATTCTGTGTTGCTTCCATTCAATTTCCTTGTAGACTTGTGAAAATTGAGTCTGTTTTTGGACTGTTCCTACGAGTGAAATGAGTGTAGGTCTTGTGTAGCATTTTATATACACAGTAAGTTTTCTAGTGCACTTAGCCTCTTGGCACTGTTTATACAATCGAGTGCAACGCACTGAATCACTTTTTCTCAAAATTGACTCTAGTGCTCATTTACTGGAATAACTGGTGTATCATTGCAATCCACGACTTCATAAATGAACATCGGAGAGTATTATTGTATTACTTCTTCGAATGTATAAAATACTTGAAGTAATAATGTTCCCCAGTAATGTGATAATATTAGTAGTAAGTATAAAACTGAAACTGTAAATAGTAGTACTGTATGTAAAAAAGTGTTTTATATTGTATTACTGCGTTTGTGTAGAATAATATGAGCATAGACTACTTCTATTACATTGAAAGTATACATGAAACTAATTCTGTTCTTTTTTGTTTCTGCACAGGAACATTTCCAGGGCGGAAGTATCTCTCGGGTAACAACTATTGGGAGCCATTTGCCAAACCCTACTTTGAAAACTCAACTAAGCGAGAAGTAACGACGACTGTTGGACAAACTGCTTATTTGCATTGTCGAGTTCGCAATTTGGGAGACCGAGCGGTGAGTGTGAGTATCACACTATTCTCAATAGAATAAATGGACTTGAGAGTCAAGTCTCTATTCCATCTATCTATTTATTATTACGATGTATCTCTCCATATATTCTACACTTATGGCTTCTTTATATATTATTTCACTATATCATTATATTACTTATATATGGAGCAATGGAATGGAGTCTACTACTTCGAGTCCGTCCAGCATCCCTTCATCCTTTTAGTCTGTAATGTAATATAGCACACAATTGTTTAGTGTAACTAATGCTTGGTTTACTGCCACCATAACATTACATATAAAATAACTACCCGACCGACACCTATTTACAAATGACTATGACTGGTATATGATCTTGTATCAGAGAATGTATCTATGCACTTATAAAATGTAATAGTAATACACACTCCTAACCTACACACTCTTATCTCCTGTCTAACGATTTTCCAAACATTATAATTCGCCCACCTTTACATTACACAGTTTGATATCTACTGCCTCAGTCTCTGTTCTCTTGTGAATGAATGGGAACAAGTAACTAAAAGTGTAGGTAGGTTTATACTGTGTGGAGCGTGTATGGCTGCCTGCGGATTCGGGATATACTTATACTTTTACATATATATAGCGTAATTGTCGTGGTATATCAGATATATATATTTGTAAAAGTTATATATAGGAGGTGGGTGCTATTTAAATATACGACTAATGCTTTTCTCTCGTTGTACTAGAAGGATTTATGTGTCGCGATTTCTACAGACCTTTCCCAAACGGTTACAACAGTGAAATGAAATTTTCCGTAATTTTATTCGCCATTCACTTACACTAAAGCAGCGAATTGTCCATAGCACGCTTTTTATTAATAAAAAATGTCTAGAATTTATATACAGTGAGGTACGTTATATTATGTGCAGTTAGGTTATAACTCAGAGTAGAAAACTTGCTTAAAAGAGTTGAGAATGCACGTGCTGTATGTGTATAAGGTATAGGATGTGGTATTATTATGTGTGCAGGATTTCGATTTGTCGGAGAAAGTATTACAGGAGCATTTACGACAGAACTGCCACAAATGATAATAATACTTTTGATGCAAGGTAAGACTTTTGTAAGTGCATTTTATATTGTGCAGGTATAGGAGAGACTAGTAGTGCATTTTAACAAAATTTTGCTACATTTGCAATAAAATTTGATAGGATTGCATTAAGATCACGTTTTGCTCCACGCTACTAAAATCGTGGGTGGGTTTGGGTTTTAGGTGAGTTTTGCACAATAGAACAATGAACGGTTGGCTCGTGGGCGAATGCCATACATTTCTTCATTTGTGTTTAAAGGCAAAGGCATGTTATTTGTGCTCCCGGGTTATATATAGAGAAACTACCATGAAAATGTTTTATGGGGAATTGTATAATATTGCAGAACTAAATCTGCTTTGATTCGGGACTGTCACAGTAATCATGTTACTTACAAACAGCAGGAGCAGTGCAGCAGTAATGCAATAAATTACGTTGTTTTATACATCGTGGATTATTATGATGGCTGTAATGAAATTGCGGCTTTTGTACAAGATTTTCATTTCTTTGCTCTTTACAGACTTTTTCTATAAAACTTTTTTACAGTGCTCATTGCTCACTATACCATTTGCGGGTATCGTTTACATTCAGAATGGGTTTCTGTTCTCAGATTAGAAGTAATTGCAAGTTTTATTTATTTATTTCAATAAAGTCATAACATTTTTATGATAAGTAAAAGCGACTTTCTGTGTACAAATTGTGAGAACCTAAGAAATAAGAAAAGTTGAGCGCAATTTGTATAGAAAACTTGTTATGCTGTAGAATTATAATATGCCTATTGTGAATTGAATTTCATTAATGGCTGTAATAAATTGTAGGGCATTTATTTAGGTTTCGGCTTTATCAATAATTTACAATTAATAGTGCGATTTACAAATGTCGTGTGTACTAATTTGTGCAAGTGGTATCAACATCAACTATGCAAAGTAACACTAGGAAAACAAACTGCATTGTATTTACTAGTAATATTTATCGTTTTCGTTGTTACAATAATTATGCTGTTTATCACTACTGACACAACATTCCAATAATATGGGACGTGTACCTATGCTTAAAGTTTCTCTTTGCCTGAGAATTCATAATATTATCTTAAGTTTCTCATTGTAAGCTGCCAGCAATTTAGATTTCGGGTAACTTTCGGTAATTAAACGATCTCGGGAAATTTATACCTAATATTAGTATTTGTATATCGTGTGTCTGCATTTTAGTAGGGTAGTAAATAACATAAAGTACCTACCTCATGTTAAAAACATCTCCCACCTACACACAAATGAAATATCTGCTCATGTGAATATTCCTGGAACCTTTTACAGTACACGGTGAAGTTTATAACCTTGCAGACATACATTTTCGGTGCTTTACTTTCCTACAGCCGAATAGTTCTCAGATTTGTTTTGAATTATTGTACTTCCATGCAAAGTGCAAACTCTGTAAAATTTACGACCTACTTATTTAGCCTTAATATTTAATTTATTCATTTGATTTAGGTAAAATTTCTTGAAACTTGAAATATGACAAAAGTCTTTATTTTACTATGATGCATGTACTTTCCATTGCAGAAGAATCACATTGTAAATTTTATTGCACATCTGATTTTCATGAATAAATATAAAGTACATTTAGCAACTTTTATTAATGTGACCGTTCCAACATGAAACAGTTAGCTTAGAAGCAATGATTTTAGTTTGCAAGTAAAAATTATGCTAATTATTCTCCGAAATCTAATTAATTTACCCTACATAAAGGACAAACATGAAATTAATCCCCGAAAGAATGTTTACTGCCACGAGCTATTACTAGAGCTCCGAACTCTCGGTAAAACAATATGGATCATTTGCTCACACAAAGACACTAGCACAGCATTGTTAAACACATGTAGGTATTCCAGGCAGCGGTAGTAGTGACGTATTAAATGTGTACCCGTGTTGTCGTGTTAGAAGAAGCATGTTCATTGAATCACAAGCATTTGTTATATAAAGTGTGGAGTAATGAAGAAAATACTAATAGTTATAGTTTTGACAAGAATTGTTCAAAGTACTAGTAAAAGTTTTTGTAAAGAAATGAACACAGAGTACTAGACGACACAAGTCGAAGAAAAGAATGCTGTAGTATTTACGTATCTTATAAAAGACTTGCGAAAGGCCAATTAAACAAAACACCTCATATTATCATGCCATAAGTAGTAAAAGTAAAAGTACCTGTACTAAAAGAGCGACATTGTAATACAAGACGACCCGCTTAGGCAAAAGACGCAGGAGAAGCTTTGGGAAGAAGCAGTTTAGAAAATTCATTACATGCAAACGTATCCTAATTAATTGAATAAACTTTGAACATTTGGAGGGCCAAGAGGCGTCATCACAGCAGACACAGCGTCTACCGTGTATGTTGTAGTAATACTGTTGTAATCGATTTGAAACTTTTAATGAGGGTGTTATCATGCCTTGACTGGAAAAAAATCTTTGTACAAACGATAGAAATCTACATATATACTTTACAAGGACAGAATTCTCCCAGAGACATCCCTGTATACATAAATGCACAGCTAAAGGCATGCCTGCATAAAAGCACTACTTAATTTACACAGTATTTACACTACTTATAATGCATACTATAGTCAAATGCTGCAGTATCTGACTATTTAATGTCCCGCTGGTGTCTACAGTATAAAAAGAAGGACTATACCTATACTTTTATAAAGATATATACTGTAGTATATATATAAAGGGTTTCACTTAATCCTTTATAAATTGTCGGTGCAGTTAAGGCAATTTAGATTGGACATTTTATCGTTTTATAGGCGATTCTGAAGAAATTCAGCGCAAAGGCTGAATGTAGTAAGTTGAGTAGATACGACTTTCTCTTATCATACTCCAGGCACTGTGCAACATAAACTTGGAGACGGAAAGCAAGGCCAATGGCTACTGCTACGACTAACTAACATTATTACACATACATTTAAACACACACTATTCGTCTACTTAAGCTAACTTATGAATACTTTGAAACATCCGTTGATTTCTCTACACGGGAACGCTCCCCGTAGGTGATTTGCGTTGATGTGGCCCTTTACCCTCATTGGACTGCGTATAAGTACAGTAAACATGTATACATAGTATATACTCTAAAAAGAATCCACTACTCTGTTCCCGGGTGGACTGTACAGAGAAAATATCCAGTGTGTGGCAACAAAAGTGTGATTGAGAGAGAAGAAACCGATGCCGGAGCTGAAAACTAGATAAATGATTATGACAAAGTGTCACGACAAGTTTCATTTCAACTTTGACTCCCTCATGCACCAGATAATTGTTTTGAAGGTCAATTACATACTTGCGTCGATTACTCCGCACCCTGCCAATTTAACTCTCCTTCCTAGCCTAGTTTAGCTAAATGGGCAAAAGGGACATCCACTGTGCTACTATGTTCATTTAGTATTATACTATTTCTAATACTGCTATATACTCGGTTCTTTTATTTCTACAGCCACACACAAATCTAATATTTGCATTCAACACTGTTGACTGTTCTGTATGCTCACTCCGAGTCGGGCATTTATTTTATCATTATCATTTCACTTTATTATTTCTAGTCACACGATCCATTCAAACAACGTTTTACTCATTGCATTCAGAATGGAGGTTCTTTCACCATCGCTCTGTGTTCAATGTGCAATGGTGTAGAGAAACTTGTGAAAGTTTCATTATTGTCTACGACGACAACTACGTATCTGGTGTCTACCCAATTTAACTACGTCTATTCAATGAAATTATTGATCGAAATTGTAAAAGTTTTTCACATTTCCGCTTTAAATGCATTATTTAATGAACTTCTCTCTGAGAAAATAAATTTCCGAGGAAAAATACCATAAAAGATAGGTAGTTATGCTCTGTAGCTACTACAAAAGAAAGTTAACATAATAGATGAATCCAACTAAACTATTCTTTAGCAGCACAAGCACAAGTGAAGTGGAGACGAAGAAAACTCTTGTGCTGACTGTGGTGAACTGTGAAAGAAAAACTAAACCTTGAACTGACTCGACCTTCATAAAGAATTTATTCATAATGCTCTCTCGGGAAG
Source organism: Pogonognathellus flavescens (assembly GCA_019776165.1). Taxonomy (NCBI): domain Eukaryota; kingdom Metazoa; phylum Arthropoda; class Collembola; order Entomobryomorpha; family Tomoceridae; genus Pogonognathellus; species Pogonognathellus flavescens. Next base: position 7,254 of record JABASD010001122.1, on the reverse strand, counting down.
AATTCAGTATGCAGGGTAAAATTCAATGCAAAAGACTTAAATACTAACTTTATCCCAGGACACGTGTTTGTTTTCCACGCTTTAATATATTTATCCGTTTGCATAGTTTACCCGGTACTTACCTACCTACCCGTAATTTTTATTACTACGGGTTTCATAAAACCGTAAAATAAATCTACAGTGGGAAAATCGGCTTTTTACAAGAACACGTGTATAGTAGAGAGATACCTTAATGCTGTTAGCACTCAAACGATGGGTTTTAGGAGTACCGTAAGGTCATTTTACTTCTGCTTGGTTAAAATGCGTAAAATGCGTCTGTAGGATGTTTACCTGGGTTCGCACAAGTATCTTACGCTTCATGCCGCAGTATTATTACTATTTTTGATGAGTTCACTTTCATTACTTTTGTCTATCACCAACAAGGGAAGTTTCCTGCGTTTATATCTGTATACAATATGTTTCTATTTAGAAGGAGAAACTTGATAGTGCAGTATAAATTTACAATGTGTAAGTGTAAGGGCAACATGCGTACTGGAGATAGTCATAGAAAGAGAGAGGGATATTACGGGAACGCATTTTTATGAGCCGCATCTTTCCCCTTAATATCCCCCCATTAGGTTATTATGATTAAAGCCACCAATTTGAGCAAGCATTTATGTCTGTAGTGTGTTTAGACGAAAAACTAATTTCTAGACATGTTTATGACCACGCACTTTCAACATTTATCCGAATTCATAATCGTCTTACTGTTTCCGTCTGCTTTCCCCCTTGTTACCTTTCTGATTATTACTTCTCTCAGACAGAATCTCTTGATTGTGTGCCATTAACTGTTATACGTGAGTCTACCTTAAGTCTATTTGTGTTTCTGCTTATTGTTATTAGTGTTAAAGTACACAGGACTAAGCTGTGGTTGTTGATATCTACGCACGAATAATTTTACTATAATTATGCACAAGTTGTGTACAAAGAGGTAAAAGTGATAATAAATATATACGCAGATAGCGTGAGAGCACGCCCGACTGTAGTATTTATTTGACAGACTAATTTCCCTGAGAAAGGCAACTAGTTAGGTAGTTCTAGTAGAATTTACTTGTTTCCTTAGAACATGCACGGAGAAAGCTCTTAATTTCCTACACGAGCTTTCAAAAACTCTAAAGAGACGACTAACAATAAGACCTCATCTCTCTTAACTGTTAACCTTTCATTTTCTGTAGCTTAAAGCAATACCTTCTGTTCAAGCATTAAGCGTTACAAGTCAGATATGACACTCGACTGTGTAAAACTAATAATAATCATACTAAAACTAATCCTTTCAATGATTCAGTAAACTCTATTGTACTATAATTTGTTGTCATTCCACTATATTCAACCAAACTATGTCTTCAGCTAATGATTTTTGAATTATTTTCATAGACAAAATCTCTACCTGATATTTCATAATGAAAATATTTAAAAGAATGAAAGAGAAATGACTCGAGGATTTAAAATATGCTAGGAAATTAAATAATAAACCTCACCTTACATAATAGGATATAAATACTAAAACTGAACTTGGAGTTCACATTTTATGCTTCAGTTTATCAGTTTATATCGATTTATGCGTGAACACAGAAAGACTAAACAGGAAATCGAAAAGCTCACTAGCTTTTAATAAGCCATTTATAAGTATCGGATAGACAAACTTATAATTTTTATAAATCTTGAAATAAACCACGCTGTTAATAAAAAAAGTATAGAAAATGCTGCAATATTCCAAAAGCATTTTACTTCTAGTTGAGTGCAATCTGTTTTGCCTGTGTAAATATATTCAGTTAATACAGCACAGCGTCATATATCAAGAGATATGTCTGCTAAAACGACTGGAGAGCAGAGTGTTGTAGTTGTAGGATTATTATTTTCACTTGCATGGTATATCACTAACAATAAGGGGCAAGGTTACATAGAAAGCGATAATGGTAGTAATAGTAAATAATGGTGGTGCATTTCCGCTATTGAATGTGACCACGATGCAGTCGAAAAGAATTTATCTTCGTAGTTTTCCCCTTTTTACTATTGCAATAGGAATGGGGCGGCATTCAGCCTTCTAAACGATAATGATCGAGTCTAGAATGTGTAAAATTGCACTGACTGAGTCGACTTATAATAACACGTTGATGGAAAAGATGAGAGATCATAAAGGAAAGAAGGAGGAGACAATTCTGCTACATTCCACTTACACATTATACTACCAGCTTATGAAGAGCCTGACATTGTATCTACCCAGAAAGCAGTGTGCACGTTATTCCTGTCATTCAGAGAGCTGTAAATGGCATTTATGGCACGCATGCACCCAATATAACTGTTGCCTTAATGCAAATGAGAGATTTCACATTCTCCTCAGCTATAATTGGATACTTCTCGTTAAAAAAGCTCCAGAATAAAAATCCCTAGCACAATTAAGCAATTGGTTGGAAATATCCACAACCGTGATACAGAAACCTTAATAGGATTCATTAGAAATGCGTGTAGCGTTGAAAATTTTAGAACTTTTGAGCAATCGTGTTTAATGAGCACAGTAACCGTAATTGCAGTGCAGGATTGAATGTAAACTAATAATAAAGTACAATATGTGTTTAAAATACACTGTTAATAGGTATATAGGTTATATAATTCCTCGATCTTTATAATAGGCGTGTTTTAAGTATGCAGTCTAAGTATAAACTATAAAATATCATTATTACCACAGTTTTGCCCTATAACTCAAACTCAACACCTACTGTATATAACGTATCCTTTTGCGTCATGAGAAATTTGTGGGTGTATCATAAAAGTAAAATAAAATTGAAATGGCATAAGTGCCACAAAGACATTAACAGTGTACTTAAGATGACATAAAAAAGTAACTGTGCATTAAGTGATATGCACAATATTTTCTCGTCAAGGAACTGCTAGGCTGTTGGTGATTGTGTGTTTGTGCCTGTAAAGAAAATAATTTTCTTTATAATACCATTCCTCGTGTCGTGGTCGTCCTTTCCACCTTGGTAGTACCTATTATACATAATCTATAGCGAATGGGACTCAGCTCCTTGTTTTTTCCACATAGACTGACATTATTGTAGTGTGTGGTTATATTAAAGTATAGTAATAACTATAAGAGCCTTGGCTTGACCCGCTCTCAGGCTGTCTTGCCTGTGGATGGCCGTACTTATTTAATGGTTATGGGCGTCATAATGGTAATAACAGTGGAGCAAGAGGATGGAGTGGGAAGGGGGTGAAAATTAAGGAGTTTCTCTTAAGTGGCAATCCAGGAAAATCTCAAGTCATGTTCATAATCTAACACACACACTCGTACTATGTACCATTCTCTCTCTCTCTCACTCTCGTATTATTCAACTGTAATGTACACGACGCATTTCTAAATGTAATACATCGCAGAAGGAAGAAATGAAGAATTCACGACTACAGTCTAACACTTACACTTAAAAACAGTCTGCCATTATTATTATTATTGTTTTTATATGGTAGGTACTCATACTATTTACTAGTATAAATCTCAACAACTCTTAAGTACCTACTTACTGCTATACTATAAGTACAGCTATCATCATCGCTACTACTTTATATACCCTGGTACATATATAGTTGATATATACAAGTATCAGCTAGCATAGTATACATACAATAATCATGTGCCTTCAGGCATTTCATTCTATTCTGAAATATTTAGTACTTACTTACATTTCCCCACAAATATACAACTCTTTTAGACTGGCATATTTACGTACATGTTCTAGTGAGAATTGGGAAAGCAGTAGAGAAAGAGTTGCGGATTTTTAAGTAGATAATATGTAACGTCAGCGGAGTAAGTGCAAATGCACAGATTCACGATCCACGCGTGAAGAAAACAAGTTGAGAGTTTGAAGTTGTGTTTGTAATGCTACTTACGAAAGCACCTATATGGAGTTATTACGTATTTATATTACATGTATACCTACTTATAGTAATGCCTATACTAAGAATGCAAGTAAATGTAAGTAGTAGGGATGGAGAGAGAGAGTTACATAGAAGGCCGCTTTAAAAGTGTCAAGGCATTGTGTTGGGTAGGTTGATTTGGCCATACCAGACCAGACCATTAAAGGAGATTTAAAAGAAATTCCTCTTCTCATGAAACTCAGTAGTAGATAAAGAGTGACGTGAGATTTTCAAAGATTTCACGAGTAATCCATCATTTTGAAACGGCTTAAGCTTTTTCTCACTTCCCACTCTCTTCTCTCTCAATCCTCTCTTGTTCTGCATCCTTTATTTCACTTTAGTTTACTCTCTTTCTCTGTTTCTCCACTCAAAGAGTGAATTGAGTGAGTCATATCGAACCAGGCCTCGGTGCAAAGTGTAGTGTGTAGTGTAGTCAAAGAAAGTACAGTAGGCATATGTGACTGGCTTATAGAAGAATGTGGTGTGTGTGATGAGACTGGCTTTAATGCAGCTTACAACTCAGTTATAACAAGATGTGAAGTATTCATTCTTATTTTTTACTTTTATTGACTTGTCTCGTTTCTTTCACTCTCAAGTTTATCTTTCACTCAACAATGACTTTCGAGAGTTGTTTTATTCAATGACATTATTATGTTTTCTCATGCAATTCTGTTCTACTTTTTTATGTGAACATGACTTCACTATACAGATGCACAATGAAAGTAACAGAGTTCGTCCATTATGCATTTTTAAATACACTTGATTCTTTTCAACATAAATGTAATATAGGTATTCTGACTGACGTATCGGACTTATAGCAGTTGATAAATAAGACTTGTATACTAAATCCTAGATAAAGTTACTTCGTGAGGGATGTTCTAGGTTGAAATTTAAACAAACATATTTTCTAGAAACATTTTTGGTTGCTTGTTGTCCGTGAATTGTCACATACGATTCATGACAGGTAAGGTACCCATGAAATGCAGTACCGATAACGAATTATCTTATAAATATGAGGTTCAAGGATGAAAGTAATTTTATATCCATAATATTTTGTCTTTCGTTGAAAATATTAAACAAGTCTGAAGAGTATAGTATGTGTGTTGTAAACACAATGACAAGACTACTTGAGTGAAGCAGATGAGTGTAGTTACCCGTAGCATAAATTATGCACAATTTTCTTGTTATCGACGTCAACAATGGAGAGAATGACTACACTTTCAGTTGTATGCTTTCGTCTTATTTGTGAACATTCCATAGCGAGTAGTAGTGTGTTTATAAGCATCATTATAACTTTCTTGTGCTATTGTTCAGGTTAGCTCATCATTTAGCAGCTGCATAGCCACCCTAAACCAAATAATACTGCATAAAGCACTTTAGCAAGTCATTGAAGCTTTGTTTGTATAAAAGTATGAGAGTTTTGTCTAAACTATATTATTATAATAATATTATATGATATAAATGTAATACTCATCGAATTCTGGTAGAAGTATCTCTTAAATATTTTTGTCAGTCAAACTTTCACTCTCATTTAATATTGATAGCTACTACACGAGTCTTTACAGCTCATAACAACCCATGTAATGAGTAAGAGAGCTCATTGTTCACAATGTTTACTAAATATTTGGCTTACATCAACTTCACCATAGAAAGAGTCATGAACACTCCCTGTGAGTTATGCCACACCACTATAATGATAATGTTCAGCCAATATTTATACGCATACCAATTTTGAATAGCTGGAGTGACCAAAGAAAAGAGCCTGCATATTACTAAATATAATGGTGTGTTAAGTTCCTATGTTTGCACCACAAACCGAAAGAGCTAACGTTGACAAACTCACTTTTGTACAAGAATGAATTAACTATCAACTAATAGTTTGCATTGTTGCTGTACTGTAGTATAGGCGATAATGATATAAAATATCTTATCAAACACATGGGGCGATAAACAGATTATTTGTCAGGAAAGACGTTAGTAAGCTCAAACAAAATCAAGCCTTTTTCACAATGTTTTTCGGTCCAAAGACCTTAACACGTTGGTGAACGACTTTTCTTTCTACTGTGTTACAGGGTTTTTAATTGCTCTTATCAAAGCACTAATTTTCTTGATTCCCTTTGTTAAAAAAAATATGATTTATAAAATAATTATACAGTACAATCAATAGGTACAGTTATATCAAGTCTCTTCAAAAAAGCTCTCACTGGAAGATTTGATTTCTTAATGAATGAAAATGTATGAGCTGATAAGAAAATGAAACATTCAAATTAAAAACGAACTAATATAACCAAAAGAGTTTCAGAAGATGAACTTTTGTTTGAAGCCGGAGTGATACACGAACAAACACTTTGATTCTTAATGTAAAACGTAATCATTGTGGTTGTATTTGATTCGTAGCACTTCCGGGTTATAATTCGATAGTCCTCTTATAGACTTAATGCTCTTCACTACGGAACATGAAATGTTCACTGCAGTGTAAAAGAAGCTGTAAATAAGTTTACATTTGTGCAAACTTGCATTTAGTGATATTTATAATGTCTGGAGCAAATGCAAAGATTTGCTTCTATTTATCTCTTTACACAGGAGACTTCCCTATAGAAAAAACTTCTGCTGCTTTAGCATTCCTTACAACACTCCCATTATGACTGTAAGTCGTATAAGAGGTTTTGTCGCCACACCATTAAATCAGACTATCAAAGCAGAGAAACCAACTAAACCAAAGCAAATCCTACTTAGCATTGACTACCAAAAACTACCAAGTACAGAGAAAGGCGTTTCAGCCTCTCCTCTTAGAAATTCCATGAAAAACATAAAACTTGTTCCACTCTATTACGGTATACGAAAAACAAGTAGAAAATCATTAGACTTCCTTCAAAAATTAATACATTAAAGCTTCTTTGTAGAATTACTATTTCAGTAGCTTGTATGCCACTTGACTCGACCAACCATGCTTTAACACAGAAACAGAGTTCACATAATATAATGAAACAAAATAATTTTAAACTCTTAAAACGCAGTTAATGGGAATTTATTTTGAAGTCTGCACACAATTAATATACAAGAGTCTGGTAGTGCAGAAACGAAATAGGCATGGAACGGAGTCACCAGACATAGATTAGAAATTAGAACAGTTGTAATGTAAAATTATACACAAAGCACGTGATATCCTTAAATATCTCCGTATTGTTGTACTTGGGTTTAAGGCTGGGCTTATAGTCGCACAATGCCCCGTTCCGGTCCATACACTTCCTATGTATTCTGAACTATTCTGCGTCTCCGCCTACAGGCCACAGTTTTCGGCCG
>JABASD010001121.1:0-47475 GCA_019776165.1 Pogonognathellus flavescens | reverse complement strand
AAATTTCAATTTGATGTGACAATTTTGTTTTTGCCTCTATTGTATTCCCGACATTCCAAATTATATATAAATATAATCAGATTAATTTAAAACAAAATTTGGCTATTGATATTTCATAATCGAAAAGTGTTAAAAAATTGTTTTCTATGCATTTACAGTGTAAAAGTTTAGACTATGACAAATATACAATTTTTCCACATTTTTCGTTTCAAACCAATTTTATAAAAATCTGGGTACTTTGAACTCATCTCAAACTTCATACGAAACGGAGATATCCAGAGACTTCAGAGATATAAAATTTTGAAATATGGAAAAACTACTAGAAAATGTGGCCTCACCAAACGAAAGGCATGTATAATAGGGGTGCCCTAATAACATTAAGCATAACCCATTTCCACAACTAGCTTGGTTTTCCTCTGGAAAGTCACAATATTATCATAATTTCGATTTTTTAACATTAACGTATTTATTATGTAACAAAACATTAACAGATGTGGAAAGATGAGATTTAGAGCCTCTTTAAGAACCAATTACATTTTTGTCGCCAAAATCTATGAAATTACCACTGTGCAATGATGACTTTAAATTTATGCTTAATTATATTCATCAAGCAATGTAGGTGTTACGGGTGATACGTAACACCCGTCTTTCAGGTTCAGGAAGTGTAGTGGGGGCGTCAACCCACTTGTTAATAAAATCTTGTTAAGTAAATTTAATTAACAAGTGGGTTTTGATTATTTTTAGCAGGTTAGGTTAGGCATGGGGGTGTAGCGGCAAAGACCCCACTAAATTCACTGGACCTGAAGGACGGGTGTTATGTATCCCCCGTAACACCTTAGAACCATCTGCCTAAATACGGCTCTTATTTTAATGAACTTCATGCTTAATGAATATAATTATACATTAATTTAGAGTCACCATTGTGATAATTGTCGGTGATTTACTTTCGGTGAATTGTTTTCGGTGAGTTGTTGTCGGTGAGTTGTTGTCGGTGAATAGTTGTCGGTGAGTTGTTTTCGGTGAGTTATTGTCGGTGAGTTGCTTTTTCGGTGATTTGGAATTTCGGTAAGTTGTTGGCGGTGAGTTGTTTTCGGTGACTTGCATTCGGCGACTTTCCTCGTCGGTGGGTTGAAATTTCGGTGAGTTGTGGTCGGCGAGTTGTTGTTCGGTGATAAGTATTCGGCGAATTTACGTAGACCCGATTGTTTCACCATAGTGGTAAAAAGATAGTAGTGCCACGCCTTGAATACCGAGGCATTTTTCAAGAATTGACAATATTAATAGACAAGTGACCCGGATCGACGAAAAAAAGGCCTGTTGGATTGGAAATGCTGACATTTACAATTAGTTTTTATTGAATCGAATGTATCAACTGGAGGTACATAAATGACAATGACAGTATTCCCCCTTAAAATGTTCTGTGATTGAATGACGAGCTTTTATTATGCGTCGACTGCTTTCTTCTTCATGTTATCGTTTCCATTACTTTCGGGTTTATGTATGTGCTTTTGCAAAGATGGTGCACTTTCTTTAGATCCTAATTTGTCATTGGCAAAAAGAAGGGAAAGGATGTGATTGCTGATAAAAGCTTTAAATTCTAAGTTTATGATCATTGCAGTAAACTAAACACTTGTAAGAGTTGGAAATTTATCTTGTTGATTGACCATGTGGTACTAACGGACAAACGATGCTTTAGAAGTAAATGACTGGAGCCATTTACAACATCCTTCCAGCAGTCTATGCTGTGATTCGCAGATAAAGATCTGATGACAGTTTACATATTGAATTTCTGAGTTGGCAAAGGTGATGCTAATGTTAAGTGATGTGGATATATTCTGAATAGGCTTTTTCGAGTGGAACATGTCATGCCAAGCGAAAGTAAAGAGTCGTCCCTATATAGTTACTTTTGAAACGTTTTCCATAATAATAGGTACTATAGGTTATGCTTTTATATGTAATGCTACTATGGTCCTGTTACTGTCCTAGACATTGATGGTTATTATACGCATGATGCAAATGCTATAAATGCAGGTTATTGCTGTAGAATGACTACAATCTCCTTCTTCCACATAAAACTACTATAAAACTGCATAATAATATGAACATCTATTTTAAGAGCCTTTAATCTATGCTTACTGAATGCTAGTCCTGATCCTGATATATTTGAACCGATTCACATTTCAACCTTTCATGAGTTGAATATCACAATAAAACTGTAGATTTTTTGTCGTAGGAGTTATGACAATGTTTATGTGAATTGACACATTCTCTGCCCCGCATTACTTGCATTCAAAGCGAAGAAACGCGTAGAAAAAAATAATTTCATTGAACTTAAGTTTATGTTCGATTTATTAAGCATATAACACAACCATTTTAAGTAGTCTTTTCAACATGGTGTGTATACGTGTAGGTATGTATGAAAATTACCCTTCTTTGTACTATAGTTTATAATATAAAGATCAATAATATGTAAATACTACATACCCATAGTGTAGTCAATTAAAAGTAAATAATAGTAATATAAATGTTAAGGTTCATGTTATGATGCTCTTAGCTGGTTGAGCAAAGCATAATATTATGCCAAAGAGGAAGCAAATTTTTGACAACCTTAACGATAACCTTATGCTTCCACAGAGCAATGATCTGAACTTTAGGGACTACATCTTCAATTGGACAATCCCAAGTATTATGGCATTAATTATCAACTCATCCAAAGTTGTATTCAAGACAGATAATGACAAGTTATGACTTTGACAGAACTATGAACTGACAGTTGTAAGCTAAACCATACTTATACCATCCCGACTGGATTCTCAATAGCCTGTCTCTGGTTCTACCGTAAGGTTGTACTGATCCGTGGTCCTTTGCTTACATTTTCCGCTAACATTAGCCAATTTGCATTGGAATTAACGCAAAATAGGATTTTTAATGCCCGAAGAGACTTTCGTTGTTACAATGTAAACATAAAAAGGGCGGATGGTGAACAATCTTGTTGTTTTAGTACAAACAAACATTTACTATAAAAATATCGTTGATATACGTTTTGTACATAGCTTCTATATAGTAAAGTGTCTACAATGTTTCCTCTTGGGAGAATAAGTTCGCAAATCGTTACGATTTTTAGTTATCTTTTGTTTTTAGTAATAGTTAATGAATCGGCTTGTCAAAGAATAGGTTACGGTCAAGCTTGTAATAAGACAACTCGTTGCATAAGCCAACAATGGTTGACATGTCAAGACGATGTTTGTGATTGTGCTAAACCTGAGGAAATGTTGTTTGACGAGTTGAGAGGTCATTGTGTTTCTCGAGCCGGAGCAAGATGTAAGTTTGGATTTGATGAAAGTCATGAAGACTACTGGTACGAAAGAACAGAGTGTGTGGACAATGCTGAGTGCAACTACGAAGGTCTTTGTATTTGTCACTCTGGCTACTACGAAAATGAAAGTGGAACTTGTTCAATTGCAAAACAGTATAATGAGACTTGCAATTCAATGTCTAAAAAGGAATGCGACCAAGCGAAATTCCTGTACTGCATTCACGGATATTGTCAGTGTATTTCTACAAGCTCCATTTACCTTCCCGAGCCCGGCATGTACGACTTTTATGGAAATTGGGTAGAAGGAGGAAGATGTGTGGGATTGGCAGGAAGTTCTTGTCTTAATATGCAATGCACACAATTTGCCTACTGTGATCAAAGAGGCCAATGTAGATGTAATGAAGGTCAGGGCTACATAGAGACACTTGCAAAAACTTGTGGACGAGGATTTGGTCATCAATGTGAAGACGAACCATGCAGTGAGCAATTTAATTGTGTTGACGGCACTTGCCAGTGTAAACTATCACCTTACCAAATCTACGACAAGGAGCTGAATCTGTGTATGAGTTTGACCGGAATTAAATGCAACGAGAGGGAATTGCCTTGTGTTGCCAATGCTCAGTGCACTCAAGTTTGGGATGGCATCTTTCATTGTGAGTGCTCTGATGGGTACATTGAGAATTCGAAAGGATTATGTGATGCGTCACATGGGAGACCATGTCAATATGGCGAAGAAGAAATTAAATGCGACACGATAGCTGGATTGCACTGTAAAAATAATATTTGCTCTTGCAAGAGTGATGTAGAAGTTTACGACAAGGAAAAAAGAAGATGTCTTATGCCTCCTGGTTCGAGGTGTCACAATAACACTGCAATAAACAGCGATAGCCCCATTCTTTCAGTTGATGCCAATCCGTGTGTTACAAACGCTGTTTGTACAAAGGGCCATGAGAAAAACATGGGACGCTGTAAATGCAGTGAAGGATATTTTATGAACATTACCAGAAATTCAACAGTGCTATGTAGCCCTGTTCCTTTTGATGGTCCCATATACTTTTAAACTGTCTGTGTCTCTGCACTAGTTAAAGGGATTATCATTATTCAGGTTTACATGTACTAAGTTACTACCTACACATATATAAAATGAAATCACAATGCATTTACAATCTACCTACTACACATTTACAATGTTGTACAAAATGTCTTTTACGAATAAAACAGTAAATAAAAGGATAACCTTATCGTCTCAATAAGATTGACCAGTCGTTATGCAGCATAACTTTTGCTCTAGAAATACTTTCACATTAACATTTCACCGCTATTGCTACACATCGTAAAGGCAAGCAATCGAGTGTGTCACTCGGCATCAGTGTTTATGGTCAGCTTCTGTATATATTTATTAACATTTATCTCGATTCTGGGTTACATCAAGGCAAGAAACAAAAGCACACACACAAAATGTGGTACATGACCCATTCTGCTGGCTATAAGAAAGAATCTACGAACTACTATTACTAGAATAAGCGGTTCGTGTATTGCATACAATTACTACTCGTATATCTCCTATAGCAATTCCTATATGAAGTAAGTAATCAAATAATTAAATCTATTCCCTAACTCCCCATCCTCAGCTCTATGAGCCAGTCGTGTGCGTCTTCTATTGCGTTCGTAGTCTTGTCCCTTCCGTCACTTTTGAACTGCCTAACCGCAAAGGCCAAATTGTAATTTACAAGAATGAGAAGTCCACATATAGTCCACACAATACAGTTTAAATTGCAGAAGTGCCTTACGGCCTGAATGTCTCATAAACTATATATAGTAGTCATTCTTCTTATTTACTGTGGTAGACTCTAGACTTGTATTGTATTTTGTACTCATTATATTGTGTACAATAAGATTCTTTACTTTTCCCTCCTGCATTACCATTATACCCAGCTTTCTTACTAGCCATAGCTTTGGCATTACAAATATATTTTAGAGGAGTGTACATACAATCAGCAATATAAAATAATAGGTAATTTTAGTGTGGGTTTTACAGACTTTGACTCTGAGGAATGACACTGAAGGCAACTGTAAGGAATCTTTTAGGTACTTTAGCATAATACCTATATAAGCCTACCGCTCATATATTTTATACAGCAGACGGGTTCTTTTGCTTTGCATATACTTCTATCTGTACTTTTACATGAAGTCCACACTATTTTATACGGGGAACTCAGTACAATAAAATTTATGCAAGACCAAGTCTTATTTATGGAATGTGCAACAGATTTATGAGTCTAAGCTGGTCACCCAATTTCCTCACTCTCGTACAAACTACTTTCTCTCTATTCACTTTCTTACGAATTGTAGTCTTGTGATAGCACACTTTCCATCTCTCTCACTATCTTCAGCTCTACAGCTCAACCCTTTCACGGTAAACGTTCCAATGATTTATTTCCTTTCTTACAATGTAATTTCTCTGTCATCATTTTAAATACCCGTTACGAAATAAAGCCTTCAAGTACTATCATTCTGTCAACCTAAAATGTACCATTCTGTAAATCCAAAGAATATGAACAGAGAACAAATATATCTTTTCACTTTTAGCCTTTCACCTTGACGTACGTGGCGCTTGGCTAATTTCTTTCCAGAATAAATCGATTCAAGTAGGTAAAGTAAAAGGACATTTGACATGGAGAACTGGAGAAGTACCTAAGGCATCTATAGGTACTTGCTTATGCAAAAGTCTTGTACGTGCGCTAGTACTTTTCTATTTTAATGTTGACAGAAGTTTATTTGCAAAATTTTGTATTGTAAAATATTTTTATCTTAGTTAGTCACCTATATACGTAATTATTTTTTGCTCATGTCTGCGCGTTGGTGCATCCCGGATATTTACAATTAGAATATTAATTAGAGAGATAAGTGAGCATGCCAAAGAAACTCGAACGAATTGTTTTGCCTTTGAATGAGCAAATATTGTTACAGATATTATTATGCTAATAAACCTACTTTCCACGTTAAATTTCACTTCCGAAAATAGAAGCGATCGTTGTTTTCTGCATACATTTGCACAATGCACGTACAAGCTCAAGCTGCTAGTGCAGGGTTATGGTATGCAATACAACCATAATGATAGTCTTCTTGGCTCAGGGCTTATACTTTAATCTCATGGAAGATGTCAAATAAAATGCAATGACTCATTGGCTGAGAACTTCTCCATTTTCCTACACTCAACTCCATCCTCTACAGTCCTGCTCCTTATTGTTATCGGCTCAATACATTTCCGCATTATTCACGTCCAAACAGAGCAGTGAATTCTCCTAAGTTTCTTCTGGGTGGATGTTAATATAAATTGTACGCCACTTCTCAACCACGTAGATCTACTAATGCATTGGTATTTTAGGTATTTAGGTAGGTAAGTAAAAGCATTAGTTAGGTATTACCTACACTTAATTTTCTTTTCGTTGTTCTTCTTCTTACAAGTGACAACGCAACGGATACATCATGACTTTTGCAATACATATATAGGTAAGGAATACTATAATAAAGAAGATTTGAACTAAACTATGTCCGTGTACGTAACTGCTCCATGGGCAAGTCGTTTTATGTACTGAAAACAAGAGATCTATCATGTCGCCTCTTTCACTCGTAAAATAAATTAGCTGCTACGAAATTAGTTAGGTATTAGTAGATTTACTCCGAGTCTGCATTTCCAGCAAACCCTTTCATAGATTTCTCTTAATACTATTAGCAATTATCTACCACCACCATAGACAGTCCACAATAATTCAAACGATCTCTCCTTTCATCACGTATTTTGTCGTCAGCATGATCTGCCTTGTTGGCGAAAAGGTTCAAGCTACGATGCATCCACACTACGTGTATAAATACAACATCCGAAATGGAATTGACCATAAGACGTGATTTCCCTCAATGAATCCATTTTCATTGTGCTTCGTTGAGTATGCGTTGTAAGCTCAGCCGATTGAATGACATTAGACGAAATTGGATTTCCCAGTGATCATTTGCTGGTAACGTTTGATATATCAATAGTAGCAGTTTTACACTTTAAATTATCTTTGCGTTCTTACAGTATCCATCCAGGTAATCATCACCTTCTCATTTTGCAACTGGCAAGTTTAGGTTGTAGATTCTCATTCTACAGACCCGAGTCACACAAAGATATGATAAATAGCCATAATTACCACACCAAATTGAGAAACAATTGAACCAAGGATTTGCCTACATGCTTAGTAGATTTAGATAACGTTCCTCAAGAAAGTGTTGACGTGAATAAAGAATTATTATCATGTCTTTAAACTTGTACTGTACGGATTGTAATGTAGATGCCCGTATGGTGTTTACTTGTAGTATTAGTACGGATTGCAAATATATGGGTTTAAATGGCACTTCAGTGGACAATAAAAAGAATAGTGTCATCAATAACAATAATAAACTACAGTAAAAGAAGTTCCTCTTACCCAGAAATAGTAGAATGATGGCAGGAACCATATTGACTCTGCGAACATGCATGCCAAATATTTGTCTTTGTTTCATGGTTGGTTTGGTGCTGTACAGATGCAACGACCAGGAAGAGGCAGAGACAGTCCTTCGAGAGAAAGTGCAAACTGTTCTTGTACCTCTGTCCTTAGAGCTGTGAAGTGTGTGTGTCCTTTTGATTGATATTTATCGTATTTGTCCAACTGTTCACAAATGTTCGCCAAGTAAACGGACCAGAAGTTTGTTTTGTGTTAACTTGCGTTGTGTTGTTGTCTATAGCCTCTGTTCTTTGTCTGGAGAGTCAAAACATAATTATCACTTATTAGAACCAGCACATATCACGCAGATATCATGATACAAATATTATACCGAAAATCATACATAATTCATAATATTATTATGCTTTATACTTCTACATACATTTACGGCATCTCTTTGCATTACATTATGGTGTTTACTGTTTACTATACCTAATTATTGAACTACTTATACATTGCATTGTTATATAGAGGCTGATAATGTATGTGACACTTACTGTATGCGTCTGCACTGTATACGTGTTCTTACTTTTATTGCATTTATTTAAATTCTAAATGTCAGAAGATACTTCTTTGCTAATACTTTTGCTCCACAAAGCCGAATAGTTTTGCAGCAGACATACACAAGTGAGAATAAGCACATACAGTAAAGAAAACAACCGCAGAGAGTCCAACCTATAACAAAACGCAACGAAACAAACCTAAAATAACCAAGCAGCGAAATCCTGTAGTAATTTAGATAGTAAAAGTTGCCCGTATATATTTATGCATTGTCCTCGTGTATAAATACTGTCTATAGTAAGGGTAGATTACGTAACATTTTATTATCATGACAAAAAGAAGAATATTATGCATACATATGTAAAAGACGCTATGCTACACTACAGAGATACAATAATGCTCCTACTTAACATTGCCATAAGAAAGTACAATTATTCTAAAAAAGATAAGTAGGTATACTAAAAGTAGGTTTGAAATTCGGTCTGCCAGGTATTTCTTAAAGGGAGATGAGAATATTATTATTATGTACACGAGGAAATTTTATATGGTACCATTAACCATTCTTCTAACTACTTTGTACTTTTGTGGCAGGGACACACCAAACCACACACTCTACACTACTCGTACTCGTACATTATTGTTCTTTTACACTCCGGGAATCTGAGATTGGATTTCAAGAGTCTGGAAGAATAATACGGGTCTAATAAAAAATTATATGATAGTTTATGGTTCCTAAGACTGTCATAGTTTCATTCTGAGAGTAGAATGTACATGTATAGTGTAGTATCCATTATAGTTACTTCCTCTATTAGTGTTTTATGAGTTCCGCTACTTATTATTACATTATTACGTTATTTATTATTGTGTGCACTGCTCTATATGCGTTGCTTTATTTAGTATTGTGCTATCTTCTGCCTTGCTGGCACTAACATTGTTATTCCAAATCGCAATTATTACGGCATATCTACTGACTGTGCTTTCTCCTCTAATAATATTACGTTTATCTCCGGCAAAATCCTTCATTGGCTTGGATGGATTGTGGGAAAAAGCAATTATCCCAACAGAATACAGAAACTTGGTTCGCATACGCAGTCTTTGTGCCAATTACAGAATAGAATTACAGCGTAGTGCATTGGACATGTATTATGCACTGCAGTTGTACTCGATTACTCCGTATACTAAATCAAGACTGTAATAAAGGTACATAATAATAATATTTTATAACTTTTATGATATAGAAGTCTTACCAAGATACGATAATGTAATGCATTGTATCCGACTCCAACAAACCATATTATCAATATATTATTTCTTTCACATTCACCTTCTACATATTCCTTCCTCCACCGCTTAAATTTCCAACAGTAAATTTCAAAGTACATGTATACATTCAACTGTTACATTAAGATTTGTTGGATCGACGTTTTTAGCAAGAGTTATCGTAGTGCAATGAAGGATGCCTAATTTTGTAGGAGAAAGTATACAGAATACATAGGAAGTGAAAATGTGCAAGTGCAAGAGGCAGGTGTAGGTACAAGGTAAAGTAATGAACTCTGCTAATCTGCCATTAAATTTCATCTTGTTGTAAACACTAATTAAGGTGAAGGAAGAAAAGATAGGAAGTATAAGTACAGGTTTAATTTCAACTGGGACTATTGCAAATGGAGAGAGCTTTTAGTAGACTTCATATTCTAAGCAAGAGTAGTTGCATAATATTACGATTGTATATGTATATATCCAAAAGCTGCACTTAGCAAGGTAAGTACTATAAGGGTTGCTGTCTAAAGTCCCCTAATAGGCAATACTTAGCTACTAAGCTTAGATTTAGGCTAAATAGCTGCATTGTGCACATACTTATGTAGGTACATACTGCACTGACTGGTAGATTTTTATGTAGGTACTACGATAGATGCTATCAACAATAAGAGCTCGTCTAACAGTCTTTAGAGTCAAGAATACAAGAAAATACAACTCGCCTGTAAAATAGCATTAATCCTTTGCAGAGTGCTTCCCGTCGGTGCTACTGGACTGGAGAATACTTTTTCTCTTGGATTACCCAACCAAAGCTGACGAAAGTTGCGGGGTTGTTATCAATGTATTGTGAGAGCGTAGGTACTTTGCAGAATTCTGCTAAACTATGGGAAGTCTTGTCTTTGCAGTGTTGGATATAATAGGCCAATTCTGGACAACCCTTAAATACTTGATACATAAAGGACTGATAAATTGAAGTAACAACTAGTTATTATTAAGGCTCTATATGGACTGTATGGATATATAGTTAATGTTGACTAGCAGAATTGTCTGTCTCATCTGTGTCCGCTGTAAATCCAAATATAATGTGTAACAGGATTCTCTGTGACACTGTTTTCTAGCCGTGGAAACTAGAGCACTCAACTCAGTTCAATCTGAGAGACAGTGACAATAAAAATAATATTTATTCTCACAATTCAGAACGAGAACACAGTTTTTGCTCTTCACTGCTTCTCCCATCCCATGTACTTCACTCAACGATTTCAAGTGTGGGGTCCACTAAGTTGCAGACTCATGTTTAGTAACGTGATACGTGAATCTTGGTAACATCCGATGATCGAAAGATCAGTTTTCCATTTTTAAAGGAAAGAAAACCAATGTAGTTCAGTCTTTTGTTGAATAATCCATCGCATTTTCACATGCAACTTCTAAAGTCGTGAATGTAACAAAAGATGGTAGAACAGTATCAGGCCTTGTTCTTTTTATAGAATAAAATGTAACCGGGAGCCGGAAGATAGAATGTTTTTTTCTATGTTTTTAAATCTGACAACTGATTTCCACATGCGGATAACAATCATCAAGGGATCTAAAGAAATTCCGTCAGAAGAAGGATGGCTTATAACTAGGTAGGGAGTAGGTACTGTCTTTCGGGAGTATTTTCTTTCTTGACTTACACAATCTGATGTTTCACTTAGGACTTTCTTGTTAGTATTTCCTTCATAAAAAACAGGAGCTTAGAGAGTCTCTATGTCCATCAGTGATCTGGGGGTAAGTTGGAATGTATGTACACAGATGTTACTTCACTTCTTCCAATTGGTTGTAAAAAGATGTCCTTTTTTTGACGAAAATTCAAGGGAATACTGTAATCTAAAAGAAAACAAGTTTTTTAAATGTAACAGTATATTATTAGCACAATACTGTTTTGCGGGAGCGGGGACGCTGGCAATGTTAGTGATATAGTTGTGGTGCTGTAAAAGAATCCCTGGAGAAAGCCGGTCTAGCTGTTTTTACTTCTGGTGAAAGTTGATGTGCTGAGAAAAATTTTTCAAGTTCAATATTGTACAGATATTAAGTATTTATTTCTTGGAAGTTAGAAATTAACCAGAAAAACTGCGGTTTTGTCTGAGAGACCAAGAGTTAATAGTGTAGGAGTGTATGTAGAAGCACAATAGTTGCAGTTGATGTACTTCAAAAATGAAAGGATGAATGAGGCGAGTAATCGGGCTGTCTGTAACCTGTTAAGGAATGAAAGGAAAGAAGAGACAGCCAGAGAGTGAGAGTATCAATCGTGGAGTGAGAGAATCGGGTCGGGAAATGAAACTCTTATTTCTCGTCGGATATTCAAGGAATCTGCTTCGGTTAGCATTTGGGGTAAGCCAGAGTAGGCGAGAGGCGCTACAGCCACAACTACAGCTTCACTCTCGCCTTTCGTGCCCACCAAAATACTCTACACGCTTCTTCGTATATTTTCGGTGCGTCGCAAGTTTCACTCTCCTGTGCACAAGGCAAAACAGCTAAAGACGGGGGAAGAACGGATTGGCACTCTTTATCTCAGTAGAAACTTCACTTTGCTTTTTCGAAGTGAAAGAGAAGTGTGAGAGGCATAGAGAGAGAGAGAGAGAGATCAAACTAAAGCCAAACCGTACAAGCTCATTGTGGAAGCACACGGAGTGAAGATTTTAGAAAATAGATGTACGAAATGAAAGGCTATACGGGTATTATTATTATGTATTATGAGGAAAAGCGTCATGTCGCTACGGTCGTTGAATGCATCAGAGCATGTCACATCTCTCGGAGAACCTGTTTCAAAGTCTAAACCTGATTTGATTGTCAGTTGAGTCTAATACTTCCGACTACGACACGGATGTGGTGTCACGAAATTCACTCTGCAGGACAGCACATCACAATTCCCAACAACCCCATATATTTCCCTCTGAAGAAGTTTCCAAAATATATTCAAGGTATGCTTATGCTGGATCTGCTGGAACATACCAAATGTGTAGTCGGCAATAATGATAAAAGAAAAGGGTTGAGAAAATATCTGTACAAGGCAAACAGAGTTAGTAGACTTCACATTGGTAGTCTGAAGCCTGTTGTAAATCTTTTCTGTCTTAACTCTTACACCATCTGTTTCAGGTTATAATGGTCTGTCAGGAAGGACAGCTAGAAGAGGGGATCGTCTTACAAGAGAAAACAAAGTTATGGTAAGTCTTAGTCCTAGTATTACATAACTGCCACAGTGGTGAAACTCTGGATAATCGGCAGTATCTTAAAGCTCAACGAGGGCAATCATCATTATCATGTCTGGGACTTTCACACTTAAATATCCCATGCAAAATGAGACTGATGTGATGACGGTAACTTTCCCTCTTCGTTCATTTTGTCAGGAATTCTAATGTCTCGTTCAATTTATTTCATTATAATGTTCACACTGCACATTGTGCAGCTTCAAATTGTGTTCTGTTTACGAAGAACAGATCTTGCGAGCTAAGACTACCCACAAAATACAATTTGTATTCTGATTTGCTTAAACAATTTTTCAATTTGCAGATAGAACTGCGAGCCGGGTCGCTTTGCAGCGTATTATTTCTCAAAGCGACTTTCACTTTATGCTTGTGTATTGAAAATTTGATTGTGTGTAGAATAATAATACCATATTGTAGGAAAAATGTCGACTTGCGAAACGAAATTGAATCAGATCAATTTTATTGTTGCTGCATCGATAAATCAGATCTTGAATGAAGGATTGTACCAATATTTTTGCAAAATAAAAATGAAAGCTATTTATAGCTGAAGCTTTCTTTTATGGCATTTGCCAGTACCAGTTCCAGTACCTATAAATCTCATGTGATGAATCATCTACCTCAAATGCTGGTAATGAAAGTTTAGCCGTGGCCATATTTTATTGCGTATTAGTATTCAGTTTCGCCTTCAGCTACCGTTGTTGCATCAATCTGACACTCCGCCTATACTTGATTTCCTTCATTCTTGGTCGAGTGACTGACATCGTATATTTTCCGCGGAGTCTTGGCGAGGATGATACTAAAATCGTGGATGTTTGATGGCCAAATGAAAGCCGTAGCCGACAGGAGAATTGTACTGTGAAGAAAAGCGGGCATACCTATATTTTACCTATTTGATATTTTACGATATAATAATACTGAAGATATTTATTGAAGACTCTCCCCTCTTGACTGAAGCAGCATAAAGTAGCGTCTCTTTGTGTAATAAAATTGGCATAGTTCAGCCTAGACCGTGTAGAGTACTGAAAGGACCACAGAACAATTTTCTCAGCTTGAATGTAGATGAGATTCTTGTTCACTGATCGTGATCGAGATTTTTTCCTCTAGAGGCATTTTCAATAGAAAGCAGCGAATGAGCCAAAAGAAAACGATGGAAGCTAAAAACCAACAGTGGAAGAGCCAACTCAACTCTGAATAAAGTTATAATATGTTGGCTGCAGCTTTGTCCTGTAAATTTATTTTCTTATAGCCAATACTAGCAGACTTTCCGTACCTAATTCTGAACTTATATTTAGATTTTTGTCTTTCATTACTTCATTGATGTCATGAATGTGCATGTAAACGTAACATTACGAATTTCGGAAAAAGCTTCTTCTTGTAGATGGGGAAAATTATGAGACGGCAGGGTAACTTTAAGGCGAGACAGATGAAAACAGAACATCGACAATGGTAGAAAAATTCATGAGGATTCTTTGTTCTTTAATATTATGTGCGTGTGATACAGCTAGACCATTTTAGACTCATCTTATTATATTACGGAACGTAATGAATGTCGTCTCCGTCAATGTTCTCTTTCCGCTTGGCCACAGCATAATATCACAATATTCCCGTATGCACGTATTGCGGTTCTTCGTGAATTCGCGATCGTGACTCTTGTCACATAGTCATTCAGGAAATGGCAATGGAAGCCTTTTCAACAAAAACAAACGACAACTGAATTTCCTTTACATTGTCGTCAGTTATGTCGCAAAAGTTAACAAGAGGATGTGAGCAATGAAATCTTCATCTTTCACAAACAGTACCTAAATATCTTATCATTCCTTCTAAATCTAAACGTCCAGATTTACAAACTAAATAGACCATTTTATAAACATACAATCGTTGTAATACCTACATAAACGCTTTCACAAGCAATTCAATAATATTATAAGCTAAACACTTATCCAAAGTGAACTGTTAAGACATCAAGATGACATCATCCACGGAAACAACAGTCATGTAGAAAGAAACATATCTATAGAACCTGGAGTGCCATACTACCGGATTCTATTACTATTTCAAAGAATATCAAATCAACGACTATGATGCAGCTACATAATACTAGTACGAAGATGTTTCGGATTAGATAGTAGCTATAGGACAGTACTATATATATAGTTCAATGAAAGGGAATCTAAAATTACGGAAATTACTTACTTTATACAAAGAATCTTATTTTTCATAAGGGTTGAAAAATAAAATCGTTTTGTACACAGTGGGGTATTTTGTCGCCATTACGGTTCTCCAACTTCTAGGTATTCAACAAAGTTGTACCTTACAGCTTACAACAATCAAAAGAGCATGCAATTCTGCACTGATTAGTGGTACTCTTGTATTGAAGTTTTGTGGAGGTGTGAAAAAAATCCGAAAAGTGAGAAAATGAGCTTGCTATAAATAAATGGCCTTGCTATAAATTAAGTTACCGTGTTTTATCTCAACGATTCCCTGGAAAAACGTGTACGAAGCTCAAGCGGAAATGACGATCTTCAAATATTGAATTCTTTTACGACATATTGGAGTCCGTTTTCCGCTGAGTCATTGAAAAGGATTTATTTTCATTTATAAATATTTTTATGAATAACATTACCACGCGCACGTTTACAGCTGATTCATTGAATTTTTAGTGTCTATAAAATCCAATTTTAGGATGAAAATCATGCCCCAGCATCATTTTTACATGGGAGTGCACGAAAAACGCGGATAAACATTTTTCTACGGAATAGTTGAGATAAAACATGATGTTTTTAATTATGAATATTTTACAAACACTTTCATACAACCACTTTTACACAGACACGAGAGATTATGGCAAACTGGCAAAGTCTCTCATGTTCATATCAAAGAATGGGTTTAGAATGTTGCTAGAAAGATTAAGTCACTATTTTGACTTAATAGTGACTTATTAATATGTAGAACATATTCTATCTGTACATACAGACAAAACTTTGTAGTTATTTATTTCCCCCAAATGAAGCAGAAAAAATGTCACTTCAGAAAATATTTTGAATATTTACTAATTATAATTGCAAGCTTATTGAACAAAAAATTAGGTATTGTGTGATTTCCAGAGAGACGCTCTTCCAATTAAGCTACTGGAGAATGTGAGCTCTGTAAAGATGTCATTGTTAATAATTTTGAATTTTTATTGCCTTTTTTGAAATTATCTGTACAATTTAATTGTATTTACCAAATTTACAACGCCTATGTACGTTGCAAGTCTGGTGATTGTGAGGTACTCTGTAAGATTTGAATAATCAAAGAGGTTGTGACACACTGCACTCGAATAGACTTTACTGTGCCTTCCTCTCGCAGTCACTCACATTACTACTCTTTCTAAAGATAAATCTTGCCTTTAAAGTTTAATACACACTTAATACTACAAGTGTTTCTGATTGTGGCT
Source organism: Pogonognathellus flavescens (assembly GCA_019776165.1). Classification (NCBI taxonomy): domain Eukaryota; kingdom Metazoa; phylum Arthropoda; class Collembola; order Entomobryomorpha; family Tomoceridae; genus Pogonognathellus; species Pogonognathellus flavescens. The sequence goes on along the minus strand of JABASD010001121.1, from coordinate 31,203 downwards.
TAATCAGAATTGCTTTCATGTATCACACTCCAGGTAGGACTCGAACCTACATCTTCCCTTATCTGTTAAGAGCCCGAGCCACTGCTCTACAATACCTCATAGAATTTACATGCCTTTTTTCTTATACATCTACGCTATTCAAACGAAGGGTCACAATATAGCTACTATTTTGACAAGCTATATGAACAATGAATTAATTATACGTATTATTTTGTAATAAGTAACTAAAATTGCAAATAATCTGTAGTTTGATGCATATAGCAGTAATTTATTCTGTCATCTGTCCGTTTTCAGCTGATATAATTTTGTAATGATAATCGGGTACCTTTTGACGAATTTAAGTAGTATAGATTTGTCTCAAAATACAAAATTAGCGGAGCAAGTTGTACAGTTAATTTGTCAACATGAATTTAGATAGGAACACAAAATTGAAACGGATTGAATTAAGTTAAAAGTAGCCAAAGCAAATGTTCCAGTAACAGATGTTACGAATGAGGATGTAATTATTACAAGTGTTTCACAATGTCCCTTCCCCTTGCACGAGCATGATGACCCTGACAGTACTGAATACCGAAAATGATAATTGAAGAAGGGGGAGGCATTTCCGTCAGAAAAGCTACAGTAAACTTGGAAATCCAATCTTCTATTTCCGGATCCAATACGTATTTCATCTTTGGATCTAGATTTAAGTAATTTTTCGTTTGTAAGTTCGTGATTGATGGAAATGCGACAAATCCGTCTTCTTCTTCGATAAGTTCCAGCTCTTCCGCTGTCATATTCATTGCATTTGTCTGCCTAGCTTTATCGCGGAAGAATCTTAGGGCAAAGCTGTCTATTTCAGTTGGGTTTGGGCGTATTGGCTCCATCAGATACGCAATCGTGAAATCTACGAAGACCTGACGAATTTGATTGGGGATTACGACTTTCTCCTTTTCTTCTTGGACAATACAGTGGTCAGAATCTTGATCGTACAACTCGGATGCTTTTCTTGAATTTCCTCCCGGAAGGTTAGACATTCTTCAGATGTTTCTTGTCTACTTTGATGACAACTGACAAGGATGGTAAAATAATTAGTGAGCAACTAAACTAATCTTCTGAGATATACAATCCTTGTCAGTTTGTCATCCAATAAAAACGTTACGAAATCTCCATGGTTTTTTATCATGTAATTTTTGCACATAAACCGCAGTTGAAGAATATTTTTCCAGTTCCAAAAATTCCAGGTTGAGGCCTTGGAACAAACATAAATACCGGAGTTTCCAGGAACATTATGTTGGGAAACATGAGATTTATCATTTTGCGTCTCGTTCTTCGCGAAAAAAATATTATTTACACAATCAGCATAAAAACAAACTTCGGAGCATTTAACGTCACCTAGCGAAAACGGGATTCCAAATGATAAATTCGGTAAAACTCCGCAAGGTTGACTGAACCCGCCAAGTGTACACTTTGTAACTTTTGAGTTATTTCATAACGAGGGAAATATATCTTGAAGTATCTTTAGGGTGAATTTGGAGGCTTCTGACTGGGAGAACTGAAGAAAGCTGGAAACCTCGAAGGAGTGTTTGTGAGCAGAAGATGGATATTACTTACGTTAATTTTCTGAGAGGAAACTTGGCGGGAGGAATTGGCGCTGTGTTGTGGTTGGTATCAGAAGAGGTAATAACAGAGTCGTCGAGGTCGCGGCTGGCTTTGCATTTTGTAAATTATAATTACACAAGCAAATAACTTCCTTCGAATCGTCGTCTTCGTGTGATTTGATTGCAGATTTAAATTCAAATTAATGGTTGTTCAGCAATTATACAAGTTTTTCATTTCATTTTAGTGGAGATTTTGAGATGATGGAACTGTTCGATTCTTCCAGTCGTCGATAAGAAACCAACCACTTACATAATCATCATCTTCAACTTATCCGATCTCTCTGATGGAATTTATTTGGTCTCCAGCTTCTCCAGAAGAAGAAGACACTCCAGACTCCTGTGTCCAGGCAGTCCAAACGTCGTCACCACACCAGTTCTAGTTGGTAGTAGCAGTAGCAGTACAAACCAACTTAACAAAGCACAAGATTTGCACTGATTATGTTAAGTACTCGACAAAATTGCAGTCCGACTTTATTGGCGCCTTGGAGGTGATTTAATATTATTAATTACAATTAATTCGGTTTCGGTATTATAATTATATATTTAAATGTTTAAGTGGTTATTATGTGGTGTAGATTCCTAAATAGTTCGAGGTATCAGCTGTTGAAACGCTTTGTCAAATATTCAGTGACAAATTAAACACATTAAGATAAAAACCCCGACCGAAAGCCTAGTGTAATAATTTCCCCATGAAAGACGCTAAACGTAGAAAAAAGTGTGAAAAAAGTTTTAATTTAAATCAAAAAATTAGTTTTAATTATAAACAAGTTTACGGTGAATATAATTCATGGTTCTAGTTAAGCTAGTTATCAGTTTAAATTAACAGTGCTATATTTAGTGGAGTCAGTGTAGTGAGTCTGACATCCGAAGACATGAAGTAAAAATAGTCAGGAAGGCAGATCAACTAGTTTTGAAAAAGCTTGCTAATTCAAATATTTGTCGGTCAGCTGTACTATTTGATTAATGCCAGTTAAGTCAGATGCGTCAGATGTATGATTGTATGAAGTCAAAGGCTTTGACTTTATTTTATCCAGGATGTGTTTGAAGTTTGACAGTCAAATACATCATGGATAAAATTCTTAGAAAACCAAATTAAACCAGCAAAGAGGGTAATATAGACTAGATGATTTAACTGTTTGATGTTGTATTCATGTTTGAATTTAACAGTAATATTAGGTGTAAATCTCATTGATTTATGTTTATTGTTTTGGAATTGCCAGTTCTAGGACGTCGTAGCGTTTAATTGTTAAATCAAGTGTTTACAACCTGATGGATAATCAGCGCTACGACACTGTCATTAGTCATTACTTATCAAACCAAGAATGACGACGAAGATTAAGTAAAATTGCTACATAAATAAGATCCAGTTCAACCAAATTGTTTTTCGTTTGAAAGGCCTCTTGTTTTCTTGAAAACATCGTAAGTTTGTTACACGTTTTATACCTATCATTTATAGCAAGTCGATAATTTTATTTGATACCCGTCTTAAAAAATAGGATAATCAGTAAGCAATGATCTGATTAGGAAAGTCAAAGTAGCACCAAAAAGTTATCTAGGATAACTAAGATTTAAAATGTAATTTATAGTTAAAAATCACAAATGAGTTGTTTATACCCTAACGATTTAACATACTCTGTAAGCTGTAAGTTAAAGTCATTGTTCTCATGCTATGGCGTGAAATTGAAATACCAGATAGTTGGATAGTCGAGTTAAAATTATTAATTGTCTTAATTTTTCTGATTTATGAATCGGATCTTGGATTGTGAACAAGACAGTTTTGTCCCCTCGTCTTTCGGTTTTGAAAAGAGGCTACCATTAATGAAGAACATGAAGAAATGGAAGTATTTTATTTCTTTTGGTATTTGTGATATTTTTTATTACAATCAGTTAAAATAGTTTAAAATATTGAATGTATTGACATTTTGTCCATTATTCAATTCACATTGGCTTTTCTGTAATGTGGAATCTGTTTTACCAGTTGTGCCAGAATTAATAGCATGGGAAAACGTTGGTTTATTTTTGTGACTTTGCTGATATCATTTGCCACATTAGAATTATTGTATTATGTATTTATTACACTCACAAATTTTGTAATTAGCATATTGGTAATTGCCAAAATTGCACGTAAAACCGTTTTACCGTATCAATCAGTTCAATGATTTCCTATTGTCCAAAATGCAATTGAATTACTTGCTAGGTAAAATTATGACCAAATCAAAAGTTTCATTTGATTACTATTGAGTTTATTTTAGTTTCCGTTTATTGTCATCATGTCATCTCGATTCTATTCTTCAGGTTTTCTTTGATTTGATAACATTTGATATTAATGCTATTCTAGTAGACAAATCAAATGGTTATTATTCGTTTGTTATGCTTCACTTCAATTTCACCGTATGATTATAAGTTAGCAACGAAAGAACCAAACGACTGATTTTCGATCTAACTTACCTATAGACATTCTCGAATGAATGAAAGTGTATACCTCCACCATATTTCAGTAATTCATTAAAACTTGAATAACTATTAAGTAGGTAGATCCGTCAATGTAAAGAAATAATCAGGAAGCAAAATTAGTTTTACCATTAAAGAGCCAATTAAGCTATACTTTATTACCTACTTCGAACAATAATATTTCAGTTCACGTATGTCTAATGCACCACACCTAACAGTTGTATTGTAAACGAAAGTATGTCCTTCTTTATATGCAATGCATTGTGAAATCCACGTTGATATTTTATTCAGCATTAATAGAACTATAAGACAATTTCTCGGTTTTTTTTACCTTCTAGCAATGGAGGCCTCCTTATTTTTTAGGCTAATTTGTAACCGTACAAGTGTGGATAATTATTTCAATTTTTTCTTTTTGATTTTGTTTGTAAGTATTTAATAGTTCACGAGAATCTTATTTTAAGCAAAATTGTATAGTTAAAAACCTTTGAAACGATCAAGGGGAAAAATAGAAATATAATATTTATATCAGAACAAGAGTGTTAGTGACTAGGCTTAAATTGCGACATAATATATTCTCAATGTTTTATTTTCAGGTAGGGGCTAAGACGTTTCCTGGACTGAAAGAGTTGTCACTTAAATATCATGGCATGTCGGACTCCGGCGGATCCTCAATTGATTTACGGAGAAATTGACGCGAGTCTTAGCAGTGCTGCAATCGACAGACTTAAAAGGGCAAATTTAAACTCTCACGAAGAAAATAGCGAACCCGATACAGGAACTTGCAGTGAAGAAAGTCAAATTGGATCTGAAGGTGAAGAAACCACTTCTACCGAGCAACGTACATTCCTCGTAATTGTAAACGACGATGGATCTTTCACCCTCGACAGTAGTGGTGTCATTGTTAAAAGTAAGAAAAATTATATTATACAGAGCGTTATTCAAAACAAATTTACACCCACACTAACCACTACCACGAAGAATATTTTCGTCGACAGATAGAGATTTTGACCATTATTGTTTAAATATAAGTGTCTATGTGTTAAGATATAATGAGTGTAGATACGTGTTAATATATGCCAAGAAACTGCCTTCCCCCGAAGTGAAAATTAATCGATATTTTTAATATTTTAAAACTGACTTCCTCATAATAAACTTGATCAAGTCAAATCAGGCCAAGCAAGAAAAAGTTTTTATCGAAGTGACGCTTCTATTTCAGTCTGATTAGCGTCAATAAATAAGAGTATGAGAGAGTATAAATTCTCAATTAAAAATTACGGTTGGCTTACAAGAAAACTTGCAACTTCCGTACTATTGTTCTTTGACTTTTTTCTCTACATGTTTGTCATTAAAGTCATTATACTGCAGTATAAATTTACTGCAGTCTTAGTATGTTGATGGGAAATGTTTATGCATTCTTATTTACGGCGAGCAGCGACCCGTATTAATGTCTTAGTGGTATCCACGATTACGACGTGTACGAAGTCTACGAAGTTGACGAAGTATCTATATTTATATTGTCTAGTCGCGATATTATCATTATACTACCTATTACTATTACCAAAATTAGTAGTATAATATGTAATATGTAGTGAGTAGTGTGAGATGAATGTTTGAATTACTTATTATAATTCTAACTTTGTTTTAGCAGACGCTGATCCGGATACGGTCATTCCTGTGACTTTGCCAGTAAACAAAATGAAATCAGTTGAACAACCTCTTCCTGGAGCTCGCACACTTCCAACTACTGGTCGTTCTAGAAAAGCTAAGTTACAAACTCGTACTGGTTTTAATAGTGAAAGTGAATCCTCTTATGAATTTGTGCATCCTTCGGGGAGTAGTGAAAACAGTGGTATTCCAGTGATAGATTTAGAGGATACTGTTTCTCCTTTGGACATTCATTTACCAAATGTCAGAGGAGTGTTAGTGAGTGGTACGATTTCGTTGGAAGCTGTTACTGTGTCTCCAAGTGAATCCCCCACACCAACACCCGCTTCTGTTATTGTATCAAACCCTGCAAATAGCACCCCATCAATTGACTTGACAGATTTCACTAAGCAGTTAGACCCACAAAGTTTGGCAAATCTTGAAAATGTTTTACAATCGGAGCAGGCCAGGGAAATCCTCGAAACTCTGACGTTTGATGAAGAGGTTTCCGGAGTTACCCGTAAGTGTTTACCATTATCCTTTGCAGGAATTAGATGTAGTTTCTGGAAATGTATTATGCAATTCAAGTATTAATATTACTGATTTCTGTTCAATTAAGTTTAATGAGTGTTGAATTAATTAGATACGTTGAAAAGTGAATCTTCCCAGCCCTTGTGGGATCACAGCTACTCGCAATCTGTCTCATCTACAAGAACTGTTATTGCTGGTCCTTCACCAGCCGTTGTCAGTACTTCAGTTATTGTTCCCATTCAAAGTGTTATTCAGACTGTTCCATCAAATAATTCATCTCCTTCAGTTGTAACTGTTAGAAGACCTTCAATTTCTAAAACTAGCGTTGCTGTAAATTCACAACCTCCAGTTATGTCACCTGTAATTACTGTGAATAATACCCCCAAGGGTCGCCCAAGCTCTGGTTCGAGTTCATCTGGAGGCAGTCGACGAGTGTCAGAAGGTTAGTTGTAACAAAACAAATAATAATAAATATCATCAACCTATTTTATAATTCATGTCACATTGTAGTATTGTATGTTGTACTGTACTAAAAATAGAGACTGTGAAATGAAAATTGTGTTATTTTAATTACTCACATTTAATATTAAATAGTTTGTTTGTGAGTGGTGTGAGTGTGAGTGTGAATGACTTACAAGCATTCCACTCATAACGAGAATGAGGCATAAAACAAGGGTTGACTTGCATGTCCCAAATTGGGTATTATCACATTAGGTAGGTTAGGTCAGTTAGGTGTATGCATGCAGGCAGGCTGAATTTTATGAATAGCCATTGTTTTGGCAGGATAGTCAGATACTGAAAATAATAATTTTCTATTTTTCCATCTGTATATTTAATGCAAGTTTCATTGTATAATATTAAGTAGCAGAATTAAGAATAGTTGAATAGTAATGCGTCAAAGCAATAAGATTGAAATAATTTTACTCTAATTGATTGCATTATTGTGCTTGTGAATACTAATAATATTTCTGACCAAATCAGCCGATTAACTTAATGTATTCATAACAGTTAGCCAGTTATAGCTGATACCTGTTTAAAACTAGCTTAAAAATGCAAACAAAAATTTGCAAAATCTATCTTTTTCAAAAACTAGCTTTCAAGCACACTTTTGGAAGCCTTACTTTTAAGCAATATCTAATCAAAGATTGTGTTTTGCCTTTTTTGTTTGACATGGAATGTGTGTGAATTTTTAACGATAAATTTTTTTCTGAAAGTCGATGACTTTCTTTCTTCAGCTGATCGTGAGTCCAATGCTAACATTCGTCGGTCTCAACGACAACAAGACCGGATTGAAAGACAAGAAGCGGAAAGAATCATGGCTGAAAACCAGCAGATGTTACAAAGAGAGAAAGAGATTATGAAAGAAGCAAAGATTGTAGCTGCTGTTTCGTCCCCTGTCCATCCTGTAGTGCAAACAGTTCAACAGAATATCAATGTCAATGTTGTTCCAGAACCACCTACTGTTGTAGTAGCTGCACCAGTTTCTGCAGCGCCATCGCCGTTACCAGTTACCCCCGTTGTAACGATTGTGGAAGACAACTCGACGCCTAAAAGTGAAAGGTTGTCCATTTTTCTCTATTAGTCTTTATATATTGATATTTCACCAAACTTTATAAAATAGATCTGTGAATGTTGCAATGTAAAGATATGTAAATTGTCACTTCAATTTTAATGCTGTTCAGTGGGAGACCTAAACGTCAAAATCGAAAATTACCAGCGCACCTTGCAGATCCAAATTATGTGCACTTCGATGAAGATGTGAAAGTAGTGAAGGAAATAAGGCATGTTGAAAACGAGGAAGAAGTTGAAATAAAGGAAGAACCTGACGACGAATTAACCATAGTGGAGGATGACGACGAAGTGACGGAGGATGATCCGAATAGGTAAAGACTTATTTTTCTCGAAGCATAAAAGTAAAGTTTTGTGATTATTACAATTTGAATTTGGTACAAATAACAATGAAATAATTTCTTTTAGATTATGGTGCATCTGCAGACAGCCCCACAACAATCGTTTTATGATTTGTTGTGATAAGTGTGAGGAATGGTTTCACGGTAAATGTGTTGGAGTGACGAAGGCCCAAGGAAAAGCAATGGAGTTAAAACAAATGTTGTGGCATTGCCCCAATTGCAAAAAGGAACTGAAAACTCCATTAAAAAGTAATCAGAAACAATCGGTTATTGTAAATCGAAGTAGTGATAATACACCAACTAATAGCGACAAACCGTCAGGAGGAAGAAAGGTTGGTCGGCCTCCTAAAAATAAGTCTGCCGTTGCCGTCGTGTCAACACCTGTTTCATCAAAAGTGCAAGAGAGCGTGACTGAAATTTCTCCAAAGCAGAATAAAAAAAAGATCGACGTTCCAGCTCCAGTAGCAAGACATGAATCCACTACAGAAAAAGCAAATAACTGCATGGTATGTGGTCGCTCAGCTAGAAAAGATTCCGCGTATTGCAGTGATAAGTGTGTCCAAAAGTGGGCTGAATCAGTGGGATCCAAGGTTTCCGTTGTCCCAGCCGCAACAAAACCAGCTGCTCCTATTCCCAATGCCAACGCTTCAACTCCCACACCTACACCAACCACTACCACCCCTGTTGCTTCTTCATCTCCCAATCAAAAACTGAAACGAGCCAATTCTGTAAAACAACTTGAGCCTGAAAAGGCCACGCCATTCCTTACTTTTCATGTGATATCTTCTGGCTCTACAAAATCAACTGAAACGGTCCCTCCGCGTCCAAAGGAGCTAACTGCATCCGCACTTGTAAAACAAAGTCAACTTCAACAACAGCAATCAGTCACATCACCTCAGAAAACTCCAACTACCCCAATCACTCCGACTGTACCCAATTCGATACCCACTGTACCAGGTATTAGTCCAAATAGTGTTACTGCTATTATAAACTCCAAGCCTTCGGTAACTGTGAATAAAATGGTAGAAAGTGAGAGTAAACTGAAAACATCTTTTAAAGGTGCCCCACTTAAGATTGACACAACGCTGGCTCAATCTCAACAAACCCAAATCCAATCACCGACGACTCCTGTGGGATCTAAACGATCGCGAACATCGTCAGAATCGTCGAGTAACAAAGCTCAAAAGGTTACAATCAAAAAAGATAAAGACTTTCAAAGAGTCAAAGAGAAAGAAAAAGAACCCGAAAGAGATGGTCCAACAAGTGAAAAACTGTTACGAGAAAATATGAGAAAAACCATTAGAGAAGTTCTGAAGAATCGACTAAAAGATGTTGATGACGATGAAAAGAAAATTCTTGAGAGCAGCGGAAATACGCCTGAAATTATGGCTGAAAAAATTGAAGATGAGCTTTGCAGATGCTATGGAGGCGCAATGAATCCAAAGTGCAAAGCAAAGTATAGAAGCATATATTTTAATTTCAAGGATACTAAAAACTCTTTATTTAGGGAGATACTTGCCGGTAATATTAAACCGAAAGTGTTAGTTCGAATGGAACCTCAACAAATGGCTTCTGCAGAATTAACAGAATGGAGATTGAAAGAAAATCGAAAGGAATTAGAAGCAATAAAGAGAGCTGAATTAGATAAACTTGCGGAAGCTAAAAAGCAGCAACTGATTGATAGTGGAGTGGATGATGCTGTTGTTGTGGCTGAGGAAACCCGACCGAAAGATATTGCTGATGTCATAGATGCTGATAAAGATAAACACAGTGGTGGGGAGAAGGAAAAGAAAGACAAGAAAGATGGAAGCCATTCCCACAGCAGTCATAGAAGAGACAAAGATCGAAGATCCAAAGATAAAGACAGAGATGACAAAAGGCGAGATTCGAAGGACCACGGTAGCAGCAGTAGTAAAGATAAAGACAGAAGAGACCGCGAAAAAGAGAAAGAGAGTCGCAGAAGATCTTCAAGGCATCGGCATAGAAGTGGTGAAAAATCAAAAGAACGGGACAGAGAGAAGGACAGAAAGCATAAAGAAAAAGATGGCAAGGAAGTAAGTCGATCCAGCAAGAGTGATGCAAACAGCGAATCGTCTAGAAGGGTACTTATTTAACGAATAAATGCTTAAAGTATCTTTGATTTGTTTTTTAAATATTTATTTCTATTGTAAACAGGATTCAGAAAGCAGTAAACGCATGGACAAAAAGGATGAAGTTCATAAAACTACTAACGAGGAAAGCAAACAGGATGAGACTCCAAAAGCTAGTTATTCTGGAGATGAATCGACCCCACCGCACCAACAAACCACGCCAACTGAAAATTCCAAATCAGGTAATTAACCAATTAATGTTCTTCATTCATAATGGTGTATGTAATATGTATAATGAATCGTGTAATAATTTTATAAATCCTATTCTTATAGATGCTCGTCATTCCACTGACTCCGAACAGGAACAACCATCTTCAACTATAAAAACTCCTGATTTTGTAGAAGATGGGTCAGCACATTCTGCACAATTTGTATTATTGAATGGAGGAGGTTGTAAGCCCATATTTAACTCTCAGTTGACAATGCAAGAATTGGGTAATTTGGCTGTCTCTGTTTACGACGTATCCCATGTTGGCTTGGAAGGAACTCTGTTTCCCGAAGCTCCTGTTCCATTCGTAGGTCGCATATCTCCAGAAACTGTGTGGGATTACATCAATAAAATGAAGAAAACCAAGGTAGTGCATGTAGACACTGATTAGCTCTAACTTCATTAAAATTGGACTATACTATAAGTATTATTAAAGTTTTTTATAAGCATTAAAAGTAATTAATTCGTCCATAATAATTTATTTACTATTTAGGAGGTGATTATATTTCGACTGGCTCCTGCTACGCAAGCAGATACTGCTATTTACACCAGTTTTTATGACTACTTATCTGCTCGGGGGAGACTTGGAGTTTTAGGCAGCATTACTCATCCGCTGAAAGATGTTTACTTATGTCCGTTAGATAAACATACTCCTATAAATAGGGTAAAAGCTCTTTGTTTCCGGATTCAACATCCATCAATTGATTACATAATGCAATGCATGATTTGAAAATCTTGATGATAATGTGGATAATTTTTGTGTTTTCAGTCTCTTCTTCCATTCAGAGGAGGTCCTGGTATACCCAAAGAGAGAACCAACTGTCTTTTGGCAATAGTCACCAGACATATCGTTGATGTGAACCATCAAGCACTGAAGCGAAAAGGATCCATATCTGGTGACGTCAACAAGAAAAAGTTGAAAGTCGAGACAGGAAAAACCGGCACACAGAAAACTGCCGGTGGAAATAACTCGAAAGTAACAACCCGAAAGTTGAGTATGGATGTCAAAATCGAAAATTCAAAGTCGCCTGATGCAGATTTAGAACTGTCAGATTCTAAGGATAAGATCGAAAGTAGTAAAGTTTCTAAGGATGATGATGATGAGCCATACACACCTTGGGAGGATGACGACGTTGACGCTGAAGTTAAACCTGCAATCCCTGCTGCTAAACCAGACACTCAAAAACTACTAGAGGAACTCAATGCCAAAATAGAGCGAGAAAGGCAAGAAATTGAAAATATCGCTGGAGCAATCTCTAATAGAAAGAATATCACTGGTATTCCTGGCCTTGATGGGGATTTTCCCGATAGTCCTTCACCAAATATTATCACTAAACCCCTAACTGAACAAGTACCATTTTTTCTGCGAAGTAATAAAGATATTGGCTCGAATTCAGCAAAGTCCCGTGACACTCAGGCAGTGAATATTCCAGGTTTAGATATGGAAGTAGGGAATACTTTTACTCCGCAGAAACCGCAGCATCAAGAAGTGGTTGATCTTAGAGATGACGATGACGACTACGATGATGAACCTGTAGAAATTTTCACACCAAGCCAAACTTATGCAGCAGACCCAAGAAAAAGGGAACCGGTTCCTAAAATGGTAACGTCGACTCCTATTCCTAATGTGCCACAACCCGTTGAAATAATTCCTGGATTATCAAATGATGTCACTGATAATGCCGACTCAGAAGCATATTCTCCTTCAGCGGTACAGTTTTCCGATGATGAGGATAAAAAAGGTATATTGTTTATAAATCTGAATCGAATGAATTTGTCGTTCCTTTCGAAATTCATTTTGTCAATAAAATATGTGCAAGTTTTCTAGAAATATTCTATCATTTTTTTCAGATTTGGACGAAGAAAATGATTCAAGGGAAACTATTGTTGATGATACAGATGACGAACCATTGCCTCCTGGTGTAGAATTAGACAAGGAATCGTCTCAAGCGATTTTGACAAGTCCAACTAAGCCCACATTTAAACTGGAAGATCCAAGGTTAACTGTGTCTGTCCCTGCCGAAGAAATTGATAAACCGAGTTCCGCCCCTTTGATGGAACTTGAAGATGACTCGGAACCTCCACCCCCTGGAGAAAGTACTGCTCCTTCTACTCCGATAAAAATTAATTTACCTAATGTTTTTGAATCGCCATCAACAGATGATCTCCCTTTTCCTTCTATGGCGCTATTATCAAAGGCTTCCCAAAAGGTTAAAATTAATATTAACTTGAGTACCAAAATTTTACCTGCTCCAAAGGAAAACGAAGATGTAGCTGCCAATAAAATTGAGACGCCTGGACTTAAAAATATTCAGCGACAACTTCCATCTTTACAACAAATGCAGACTTCCAGTACAACACCTACATCTCAACTGCCAGTGCAAACGCAACCACCATCACCAGCTATGCCGAAACTTCATCAGCCTCCTCCATGTATCCCTGCATTGCAAAAGGCACCCATGGCACCAGCGTTGTCCTTACCTATTCAAATACCACCTCCTTCCTTACAAAATATTCCTGCAATACCTTTGCAAATACCCCCACCTAGTTTACAGGCGGGTCCACCTCCTCCCAGAATTTCGTTAGGAATAAATGTCAATGTTCCACCACCTCCGTTAACGGGACTTGGAATAATTCCTCAGATACCTGGTATGATGCCACGAGGTATGCCTCCTTTAACGCCTGGAGGAATCCGGTTTCCCCCACCCGTTTCTATTCCTCCTCCGCCAATAATTTCCAAAAGCGAAAGTAATGTTAATACGGCTGCAACAGTAGTGGGAGGTGTGAGAAGACCTTTTATTCCTCCTATACCGAATCCTCTTGCAAAAGCGGGTTTGAGACCTAATACTCCAAGGATGACTGGTGGGGTGCCGGATGTTAGTGCAATCGATAATTCCAACAAAATTCAACCAAGAACACCTACACCCGAAAACAATTTAGATCATAACATTATCAGGGGGCGTGATAGAGAGTCAAGATTTGATAGAAATATCCGTGAAGGAGACAGGGAGCCAAGATTCGATAGAAATAACGACATAACTGATGTAGATAGAAGACAGAGAGTCTATCAACCAGGAGACAGAGGAAGAAATTTTCACAGAAAACCATTTGACAACCGGATTCGACGTAGATCCAGAAGTGACGATCGTTCTACCCGGTAAGACTTACCATTATTAGTAGGGACCTGTATGTAATCTTTTAATAGGTAATAACATTTGACATTTTCAAACTGGAACTAATTAATGGAATATATTAGATCACGGTCAAGAGAAAGAAGACGACGCCGAGGAGGAAGATCTAGGAGTCGTAGTCCACCTTGGCGAAGAAATAGGAGATCCCGCTCTAGATCACCTAGAACTTCCAATCGTAGGAGGTCTCGCTCTCATTCACCTTCCTCACACGAAATCAAATCACCAGGAATGAGGAGATCTTCAAACCATCTTCGAAGTTCAAGGTCAAAAGATAAATCGCGTTCCAGATCCCGGTCTCCTAAACGTTCTTACTCTAGACGCTCTAGGTCGAGATCTAAGTCAAATTCCAGATCCCGTTCTCCTTCTGTTTCTTCCAAAGTGAAAACATTTTCTGCTGAAAAAGTCAAGTCTCCTTCACACGACGGGAAATCTCCAATTATCGGTAGCAGGGAAGAAGATTGGGAAGATGATCCAGAGGATGGAGATGGGCCTACGATAGAAAATCTGCACCCAGATACTACTGAAAAAGAACCTGCATTTGAATTCTCTGCAGATATAATAGGAGCCGTTGCTATTCACTTGTCACCCGAAATTGTACAAATGGAGTAAAGAGGTAGCTGCTGGAGTTTAGGTTTAATTGTTTAAAACGGACAAGCGTTTTCTTTATAGGCTTTTTCAACTACTTAGGGGAAGTTAGTGTCAAACAACATTGGCTTGTTTTGTTATAATTGAATCAAACATCTGTTTTGCTGGTCTCATCCACGTCCTTCCTAACGAATATTTTTAGATCTGGTAATATACTAAGACCGGGATTCGGTATCAAATACTAAATGCTATACTATAAGAAGCAAAGAATATAATTAATGAATGTCTTTATCGCTAGTTAAATTAGTTTAGCAGTCTAGGTATTTCGTAGTAATGATAAAAGTACAATGCATTAGAGAAATATTTAAATATTATAATGAAATTCATAGTATGTTGAGTAAGTTGTATTGTTTTTGTAAATATTAGTGAATCTGTTAATCAGAGGATAAAAATAGCGGTCTTATCTACTACTAATGTAAGTACTAACACTAATCAGTTGCCTCCTACATGTTATTATGCGAGTTCTTGTTCTATTGGCAATAGCATGCGTAGATAGGGTCTAATAATATTAACTAGGTAAAATAATAAATTAATCTACTTGGATTTTGCTGGGTTGAAGTTTGTACGTATTGTAAGAGCAATACTAGACTTGGTAATAAAAACAATTGCCTCGTACACTATTTACACTTAAAATATTATATTGTAAATTGTATAGTTAGAATCAACTTTGTTGTTAAAGATAGAAATGAATGGTGTAATTTTTAATACTTTTCTTCTTTAATGGTGAAATGTGAAAGGGCGAAAATCTTTAAAAATGTTAAGGTTGGCATCAACTTGAAAAATAGACATGAAAAGAAAATGGTCTAGTCAGAAGTTGGTAATTTTGAATGAAAATCTATAACATTGCATGTTGTGCTTATACAGCAACTGAAGTAAACACGATCACTGCTACCAGCTACAAGATTTTGAAACAATTGAAAACATGTAATAAATAACTAAATGTTTTTGTTTTTCTTAAATTTGTGATCTTGTTTTGCTAAAGGTTGGCCTTCAGGCTTACTAATATTAATTATAGCCATAGCTTACAGCAATTTGAAATGCCTTTTTTACAATATTGCGATTTACATGGAAGTACCCTATACTCGACCTTTATAGAAGCATTTTGCATTTCGGTTCTTTACATACAATTCAGTTTCACGGAATGTTTGGGTATAATGTTTGTACTGCTACAGTGTGTTGTTTACACTCAAGTTAAATCTGTGTAAAACTAATTTTGATTTACACAGAAGATGCACAACAACAGCACAATGTCAGTTACTATTACTCCAATTTGGTCTCATGGTCTCATCATTATTGGGTCGGGATCATATTATAGGTTGCAGAGGTATGAAATAATAATTTCGCTCTGATATTCACATGAAGATGAATCTTATTACATTAATTAACTTTACACTTATAAAATATATTAACATTTATTTCTACCTAACTGCACATTCTACAGATACATTACGTATTTAAGTTCAGCTACAATTTGTTAATGTTTGCACAGAAAATGATTATCAGCTAGCTTACGTTATGTTAAGGTGTATAAGTTGTGATCTTGATTGATACTTTTGCATAATGTTTCGTATCTAAAGACATTTAATAACTCATTGTTTTAATGTCTTCTTGCATAGAGCTACAGAAAAGAAATTGAAGATAATGTACTATTACTACATTACTTTATTATTATTTGAGGACCTCCGGGGAACAACAGGCAACCGAAAAATGAAGAAGTTTTATTTCTTTGCATGAAGGATTAACATGTAAACTAAGCGGAAAATTGTAATTTTTGCTTAGTTGCAAATCTTCGAATCGCGGTGGTTGCCTCTGCCTGTTCCTCCCCGGAACTAAACATTTCATTTCCATGAATCCATTTCAGGAATTTATATTGTAGGTAAGTGATTTCAACTACCCTACTGTTTATTGAATTGATTAATTTTTCTTGCTATTAACAGCAGCAAAAAAAAGTTGGGAAAGTCCTCCGATTACATTCTAAATATCTTCTTTACACCCTATTATAATTAGTACATACATAAATACATAGATTATTTCATGAAAACAATAAGGCTGTTGGAGAAGATGCATGAAACCGTTAAGGCTTATGTACGTGCATGCATCAAAAAAGGTGTAAATATGCGGCACATGTGTTTACATGTGTACCTACCAATTTATACTTATAATAATTATTAGAATTATTAAAATTATTGCTACGTTGAGTGGAATGAGTCTACCAGTCTACGAGTCATCCAAGGCTATAGAGATACTTTGGAGTCATCAAAATAGCTTAATCGCACGAAACAACAATGTGCACCGAACTGAAGGAGAAAGGCAGAATAATTATATTTGGCAAGTCGTAGTTGTAGATGTAGGTAATTGCTAATAATAATTTGCACTTTATTGACATTTTTATTCTTCTTAGAACATTATAATAAAATATTACATTTGTAGAACTGACACACATACACACACCTGCCGGATATGAACGTACGTAAGTTATGAAATTGTTTTAGTAGAAGAGGTGAGGTCAGTGTGGGGTGTAAATAGATTTAATATTAATTGTAGTGCATGTTGGTACTTGGTAGTGTAATACTTGCTAAGAAAATATAGGTAGAGTATTACTTTATGATATTGTTGCCTTAATTGTGTTATAAACGCATAAATCAATGCAAGCATTTCCAATGTGACCGGAAAGTGCTCTCAGATTCATTTGCTCATTGTTTCTCTCGAATGGTCTAATAATTCATGGTAAAACGTATCCAAAAGGTGGTTTGCTAAAAAATGCCTTTGGATTTGAAAGAAATAAAATGTTTCTTTTAAAAATGTTGATTTTGCTATGTACGGGTGAATGTTGCTAATTACAAATGATTAAACTGTTCTATGCCATTATAAAATGTATATAAATAGAATGTGAATTCGATCTTGTAATACTTGTTACTACTGTACTACTCTTAACTCTTAGAGGTCTATAAATAAATATGATAATCAATTATAACTTACAAGTTTCAGAATAATACTATGTATGCTAGCAGTTAGCATAATTAATCTGCTGTATATTAATAGAATATTACTATGTATACCTACATCCACGTTTTATGTGAAAAGTGATTAGGTATAAGATTGCTTTATGTGTGTCAAGAATAATTAGGTATTGTTATTGTGCAAATATGGGTGTAACAAAAACGGTCAAAAATAAACTAGAAAATTCAGATATTCTTTAGAGGTACAAGTATTGAGTTCATTTACAATGCCATTATTATTGCGTAGAATGCATTCATGTTTCGTGAGGAAATGATTTTCTTTCACTGCATATTAATGTTTTATTGATTTACATGTTTATTTAAATATTTTAGTAAAATCAATTAGTAAATCTCGTAAAACTCACCAATCTATGATTCATTTGAACATTTGTAGTTACTGAAGTATATAGAGAGACTGCAGAATTACTTTCACAGGAGTAGTAGACTTTTTAGGTACAGAGAAAATGTCTTTTATGTCTTCATTTCATTATTTACTAAGTCTTCAGTAACTCATCATTAATTGCAGCGTTTTTATCTCTGATTCTACTTTATGAGAGCAATGTTGCATAATTCATTAAGTATTATAAATACTATATACATTCATCAAGTAAAATTCTAGACAAATCTACTCTTAATAATTATACAAGGTAATTATTACATAAGAAGTACAGGACGTTTTCAGTTCCTAACTTATGCACTACTTGTTCTGTAGTTATTACATACTAACTAACTAAATGTCAACTTAATCTAGTTACTGGATAATTTTAGGTACCTCTCTATATCTGTAACAAAAACTACATACTGCATATTAAAAATCACAATAAACATTTTAGCTAAAAGTGTGCGTTGCGTCTGCACAGACTTATTAGGCAGTAGAGTCAGTACCAGGGCAGAGGGAATAAGAATCACAACCATAAAAAGGTTGAATTAATTTTCTTCTGGATCATGAAGTCACGTCACAATCTCACAATCCTTTCTTCTTATATGAGACGGTGGAAAGTACGTCATAATTTGGCTTGGTGCCCAAAAGCCAAAAGCATGCTCTAATATATTTATTAGATTTCCTTTCTGTGCATCACGATATACACAAAGTCCACATGCACTCCTTGTGGCTAATAACATTCTTAATTAGCTAATGTGTTTTCGAGGCTAGTTGGTGTTTTATTACATACAGTGTGTAACAGTATAATATACTATACATGTTTTCTAAGGCACCCTAATTTATTTCGCTGCCAGAAACAACTGTCCGATTAACTCACAGTCTAACAGAGTTGCACTGCTTTCTAAACATTAATATGCCTTATAGACCCCCGCATTCGGATTAACTGCTATAACCGTGATTCATAATCTCTTAACACGTTTAAGTAGGTATAGGTCTACCTATCATAATATATATTATAGGTATTATATTTTGAGGGATTAACTGATTATAACTGCATGTTTTTTCATTTGTATGCACATGCCACGGCCATATATACCTAATTAATTATCGATTACTTATACTTAAGATTTTATTCCCAGATTTGTCATTGCTTTTAAGGTACCTCTACTAAATAACTGGACAGATACAATCAAATCTGATTCATCGTGAACAACTGCGAATTTGTAACATGCATGCAGCTAAACCATTATTGAGGAAGGAATTATAGTTTGTCCTATAGAGTGCATGATTTGAAACTAGTTGGTTATGTTTTACATAGTAGTAATTTTAGTCAAGAAATATAGCAATGATTGTTTCATAATATATATAGAATATGGAATAGTACATATTTAGACCAATCAGGATGGTATAGTATAGACATTCTTTTTTACAGAGAGGAAAGTGTGCACAAAATCGCACTCATTCATAAATTGACAACCACACATTGAGGACATTAATGTTCAAGTATGGAAAATGGAACAGTATTTAAGGATTGTTCCCCAAGACATAAGAGAATTGTTTATAAAGACTCTATAGAATCACTTGAATCACCCAACATTTTATGTTGTGACGGATTTAATCTTATACTATCCAACATTTACTGCAAAGATTAAGTAGGCATATATACTAAATCATTTTTAGTTTAGTAAGGTTAATACAAATTATAAAATTTCCCTACAGCTACGTAGTAGTTCAGGTCGTCTGGTCTACTATGTAATACTTAATTTATATCTAGGTAAAGGATCTAAGGAGATTACAATCATTGGTTTCTACTACGAACACCTGAAAAATTATACCTACACTAACTTAGCGCTACAGTGGTAATCGGTGGAATCTAATTCATAAGTAAATCAACTGTAAAGTACTTCTGTGTATAATAACTCTGTAATAAAAGTAATAATGTTTGCATATAAAGCTATTAATGTTTACATGACTGTTTTAAACAACTGTTTCAAAATATTTGACAATTACATAGCAATTATGTGATAACTGAATATTTATACCTATGTTAAGAAAGTTTAATAAAGGCTGTTTTAAGATTCCCTTAGGAGAAAAGGCCTGAAATGTTAGGCCGGTCCATCCATCATCACATCATAGTTAGGTGCAGTGGAAGTGAGTGAAGATGTAAGTGAATGAGCGACTGACTGGCACACAAAAGACATGGTTCCATTTATGCTTCATTGATCAACTACATTTTCAGAATAACTCTTGGTAGTAAAGCAGCAATGACAAAAAGGGACAAATCTGTTATTAACGTGTTTAGCAACTGGGTAATAAATCTTAATCTTTGCAGATGTGGTTCTTTCAGTCCGATAATAGCAACAAGAGCTAAAAATATTCCTGGAGGAGGAGCAGTTGGAAGACCATTAATGCCAAGGAAAGCAACTTCCCAAGAGAAAAATGTGACTAAAAAATACTTTCCGTTGAAAACTGATAAGATTACTCCCAAAAAACAAACAAAAACTCTTCCTACCCAAGCGGGTATTTTCGGATGAAGTGTTGTTCCATCTTCCAAAGTTACTGGTAAAGTTTGCCGTGGTAAACTGACATCTTCTGCTCTACCAGATGACAAAACAGGGCGTGTTTTTTCTTTTGCAGTAGAAATACTGGTTATTTGATTTTGTGAAGAAAATGAAGTTGAGAAACTGTCTGGAGATGCTGGTTTCTCAAGTTTTTCTTTGTTTGTTCTTTTACGTGCCATATTTTCGCCGTCTCCTACAGAAGTCTCTCCATTTATATATGCAGCTTTTAATTTTTCACCTATAAAACAAAAGAATAGTCATTAATTTTCAGTTAAAATCCAAGAAATATGTTTTAGGTCACGTTGTTAGTACCTTTATAAAAGTGTCACATACAAATAATATTTTTCCATTGTTTTTTTCACATACTCAAAAACTTAGAATCATGGGAAGAATTTGGAACTTTGATTATGATGGTCTTATTAGAAATAAAAATAGCACTTTATTTCTACTTTCTCCAAATTTTATGAGCAATATTGAGCAAATATTTCTAACGAATTTTGTGCACGAGTGAAATTAATGTTTTTAACAAAACGGCTACTGGGGTGCCTATGTGAGTGCATGTATTTCCTCAATGCAGTGATCGCAATAAAGGCTTTATTAGGCACCAGAGAGTACCAGAGAGTACCAGGCACTATAAGGCACTTTGTTTGCAGTCTTCCTAACACTGAACATATAATACTTTTTTCCACCTTTTATTAAACAAACTTGTTTGTTTTAAATCAATATACCGAAACGAAACACCCGCATAGCATCTGCATTCCGCAATTCATACATAATTTCCCTACAACTGCTATCATATAAGTTACATTCTCCATACATACAAAATCTACATGTGTGCGATGAACACGGTGTTATTTATGACAATGTTTCAACACTTCGTTTAGTCTTTGCCAGTTTAAATTAAAAAACTTAACACAAAATATATGTACAATTAATTTATGTAACTAATGATAGTAAGAAAAGACTGAAAAGAGAAAGGTACTAAATAAATACACGGCACTTCCAGAGTAATTAATTATTATAGTAAATTACACAACACAATACCATTTTAGAAAATCAAAATAAAATTAGTAAAAAATATTGATTGCTTTGTGTCACTCTAGGACATTTTCTATAACCAGTCACCACGATAAGTCAAAATTGCATTTAGTTAACCACTTAAGACTTAAATCGGCTAACAAATCTAGAATATTCTTTGATTCACAACTACAATTTATTTTAACCCTTTATAGGTTTTGTCACAAATTGCAAAACAGTTCAAGATTCATTTACTTAAATATCTTAACTATAGACAGCCCATCAGCTGTTGCACCCAACTAAAATGATTTTTATGTTTAAAACTCCAATAATTCCAAAAATATTGAAATATTTTGTTGCAAAATTTACCTGTTTCGTCAGCGCCGACAATTCTCTGTATTCGCCCTTCTGCATTCGATAGAATCTTCTGACGGCGACGGTTTCGCCGTTTTTCTGCCTCCGAAATGTCGGGTTGACTGTTATCGTTCTCCATTCTCCGACCGAATCTGCTGCTGCTGTTGCTGGTCCGAGCTCCGAGGTCCGATAGACTTTGCAATTGAAGTATAAGCTGTAAAAGAACGTAATATAAACACTAAAACTATTTCTTCCCACAGTTTGATGTTGTAGGCAACCTATGGAACAGAATAAGAAAATAAATAAATTATGGAAATTTTTATAACTTACAGAAACGTTTCCTTCACCGCAATCTCACAGACTCATTCACTTACAGGCTGCTCTGGCATTTACAGGCGATTTGCTTAGGGTTTATTTAGCTCTTGCGAAAGCCTTATTTCGGAGGATACGTGCATTGAATTTTGCCCTGCTCCTATCCTCGCTTTTCGCTTTGCCGCTAAGCTAAAACATAGCTATAGCATAGCTGTTTGGTTGTTATATAATAAAACCAGTCTTTAAGTAGGTATTAGGCATTAACCATAATAACATTGCATTCTCTAACATTAAACCATTTAATAGTTAGAATGGAACAATAGAATGGAACTAATTTCAGACTCTGTCCAAAAATGAATATTTTAGGGTCAATATCTCTAATGGTATGCTGTGCTATTTATGTAAAACAAAGATAATCCTATGCTTGATATTCAAAAGCAAACGATGGACCCGAATTAACATGATTTGTATGCAAAGGGAAGGGTGGAATATTTTATGCCATTACTATACATGCCAACATGCCATTACTACATGGTACTACATAGGAACAATTAATTGCTAGAATTTCATTATTAAATTATTCATTACTCTATGTACTTCTAGTCTAGTACGGAGTACGGTAACATAACACCAAGTAAAGTTATAGTCCAAACTTTACTGACTAACAGCTACCTGAAGAAAGTGAAGATATAATCTCTATGCCGCACGTGCAGGGATTTAATGTAGGTAAGGTAATACAATAATAGTCTCTAATCTCTATTAGACTTTTAGAAAACATTTAAACTTCAAAGAAAAACAATGGCCTTAAAAATTTTGGCTTTGGTTGCTAGTTCTTGACAAATTGTTCACTTACTTAGTTTTTCCATAAAATGCAATAATGCGTGTATATCGGTAATTTCATCTATGCATATAGCAGGCACACCATAGACAAATCTGTTATTGTGCATGCAATAACATGCATTAATATTGTAAGTATAGCGGTATAATAACCAATTCCACTACTCAATTACTCAACCTCAAGTTCATTACGATTAGCACATCTGAGTGAGAATAATTGGCCATAAATGGGAATATCGATTCTATCCATTTACTATGTATTTATTATGTATAGAAAATACGAAGGCGATTTTCATGGTGCTACTTACATAGAGACCTTAAGCTTAAAGTCATATAGCTGTAGTGAATGTAAGGTTGAGGCTGAGGCTTCAGTTATACGAGCTAGGTAGAATCACGTACATAAAATGAAGCAGACACAGACTACCTTTGCAGCTTAACACAACATACTGTTAGCCACCGTCAGCTGTCCATATCCGTATTTATACAAAACATTAGTTCAATCCACGTAGGTATGTCACTTGCAGTCTTCAGTTAAATCCTACCCAGCATAATGAAATTTAGGTTCAATCGGTTGTTTTTTGATTGCACATAAAAGATTTAGTTAAAAAATTATGCCGATTACAAATGGGCATATCGTATTTATGTGCGTTTAGCTCAATCTGTTTGTAGAAATTACACTGAATAGAATACACCTACACGTAGCTCTACAGTACTTGGACTCTTCTCTTGTATTTACTACACACTGGAATGGAAATCAATATAGACAAGAATAGTCTTTAACTAATTCACATAATGTTGTAAATGCAAATGAACAGTGAATTGTGCAATGTAAAATTTTTATAATACATATAATATATGCACTTTCGCTGCGATTTAATTGGCAATTCCATTTCGGCTGAATTTACAAAGGATTATAAACAAGGGATTGTTTGATGTGTTTGTGTTCATCAATTGTTTAATTGCAATTGCACGAGAAACTCCTACCAGCAATCACACACAGTGAGAGTGATTTACCAACTGAGCCCATTGGTTGGTAATGGAATTTGAAAGTCCGGATGTAGCAAAAGAATTTCCAGGATTATATTTGGGGGAGACGAGTAAAGGAAAAGCTAAAGCAATGAACGAATCTTTGGATTGTAAGTACACAAATTAATACTTACGTTCATTTTCAGATGCTTACTATACCTATATTAATTTCCATTTGTACAATGTCGGTTATTGGTTACAGACGAAGATGATACTGACAAAAAGAAAAAGAAGGAGAAAAAGGATTCAAAAAAGGATAAGGGTTATGCAGCTTTAGCTGGAGAAAGTTCACACGAAGAAGAAGATCCTACAGATTCAAAGTAAGAAATGTTTTAATTTTATTGATTTGCTTGGTCGAAATTAGCACATTACCCTCTATTGGTTTATTTCGTTTTTGTTACGTTGAATGTTAATAAAATTAATTCGCAATTCCAGAAGTCCAGGGAAAGCTAAGAAATTAAAAACATTTAAACTTTCTACGAAAAAGAAAGATAAAAAGCCATCAGTGGATAAAGAAAAGGAAAAGGAGAAAAAGTCTGCTGAGAAAGAATCGAAGAAATCGGAAAAAGTGAAGAAAGTTGAAAAGGAGAAAGAGAGAAAGTCTGTTGAAAAGGAAACACCCAAAAGCGCAGAGAAAGATGTTATTCGCCCGAGGAGACCTTTTAGTGGAGAAAATATTAATATTATTAAAGACAAAGGGTCTCCGCATGTCCACCCTGTCGCTGGACCTTATGGACCAACGCAATCTGACAGTAGTCCTTTCGACGCTAAAGAGGGTCCTACCACATCAACATCAGGGGTTGTGGTTTCGACTCTAAAAGAAAAAACTTCAGCTCTTAATGCTTTCCTTAACGCTCCAGCTCCGATTTTTACCAAGAAGAAAGACAAAGAGAGTAAAGATAGCAAGAAAGACAAAGATCACAAAGAAAAGAAGGAGAAAGACAAAAAGGAAAAGGAACAGAAAGAAAGTAAAAAAGATAAGGAGCACGGTGTTTCAAAAGTTAAACTCAAGCTTAAAAGATCTAAAAATTCACTTGAGGATTCTCACAATCAGTGAGTGGAAATAATTTTTCGAATTGTTACATTAATAGTTCAGCAGAAGCAAGTAACAAATGAAAATTGTAAAATGTTTTTTAGGTCGGCCGATTTTCCCATTACAACCTCCCATCAGTTTCCTGAAGATCCGGACTCAATCGCTAAGGAAATTCGAAAATATGAAGCCTTGCTAGAACAAACTCATACCCACATCAAAGGAAGCAAAAAAGTCAGTAAGAAGCAGGAGGAACAACTTTGGGAGTTACAAAGAACACTCACCCAACTCAAGGTTAGTAGAGTCTATTATTATTATACATACCTAGGCATCTATTATTAGATTTTTGATGATGCATTTGTATGTATGTGTATGTCAGTAATTCATATAAACAAAATAAAATGATTACAGCGAAAACTGCGATCCGTGAATGCTCTTTCTTCTGCTTCATCCGCTTCTATAATGCTACACCATACTCCGAATTCTGCTCCTTCGAGTGCCAGTGCTTCCGTGGAAAAAGAAACTGTTCCTAGGAAATCTTCCATTACAATGACTGCGCCCCACGTTGAGAAATTTGAGAAAGTGGAGAAAGTAGAAAAACCCGAAATTGTGCCTGTTGCCGTAAAGTCGGTGGAAAGAGAAGCAGTATTAAAATCTCCAAGTTTACAAACGGCAAATGACGACTTTGCTTTAGATTTTACCTTGAAAACCCTTACATCGAAACCAACAATTATTAAAGTAGCCTCCATCGAACGACCAGTTCCGAAAATTCTTTCACCTCCGCTAAAAGTCGAAAAATCCGAAACTGTACATATTGGAAAGATTCCCACAACTGAACCCACAGTTATAAATTCTACCTTACCTACGGATGTAAACACCCCTCACAGTTTGACTGCTAGAAGATCTCTGGATTTGTCAGACTCAGTTATTCCTCCGGCTCCTGTGAATAACGTTGTTCAAACTTGTTCAAACGAAATAGATTCTACTTTGAAAGTAAACAGTAAAAAACTGAAATTGCAGTCTCCAAGTCTAGAATTGGAAAGAGTTCAAGTTTTTGTGCAAGTGCATCGCAAGGAGAAGAGCATCAGCCCAGAACAAGCGAAAGAAGCCTTTGAAACAGAAATGAATTCGGTCATTGACGGCGTAGATTGTGCGGATGGTGACGCAGAGATAATTGAAAACGTTTTAGAAGATGCAAATAAAATGATTGGATCAATCCACGAGGAACTTGAAGCAGCTGCTATAGTCTTTGGGGCTGGCGATGAATTTGTTAGCTCTACTCCAAATACAGCGTTTTCGCTGGGAAGTCACATTCCTCCCGGTTCTAACTACGAATGTAATAATCACGAAGAGTTCATGTCCACCAATACTGTTCCTAGGATTTTTGCCCTGGGCCCTTATACCGATGATGCCAAAGTACTCACCTCTAAATCCGAGCCTACTTTAGGCGATGAGAAACAATCTAATACAATTTTAAACTCCAGCTTGAATGACTACGAAAATGATTCAGATTTTGAAAATTTCGACGAGGAAATGTTGGCAGATCCTTTTACACTGTCCGTATTTGAAAACGATGAGTATTTATCACTGGAGAATGAAGCATTGGCATTATTCAATGAGCAAATTCAGGAAGATATTTCCAGGGAAGAGGCTGAACTCAATGCTTTAATGCTACAACTTGAGAGCATGGGAAGACATGACATTGACGGGTGAGTCATATTCAGGGTATACATCTCTTATTGTTCTAAATACGTACGTACGTTTACGTACGCAACAGTACGATAGCAACTACTTATAACTGTTGCAATTCTATGAATTCTAGCCCTGAAGACTTTGATGAATTAGATGACTATGACAATGACGAATTAATTGCCCTGTGGCAAATTACGAAACTGGAAAATGAAGCTCTTAACGTAATTAACCACACATTAATAAACACATCTCTACCACTTCCTGTGTACATATTGTTCTAGTTCTATATGTATCCTCGAAACATTTTATGATGGAGGACTGCTTTTTTCTTTGCAGGAAAACGTAAATGCACTTAGAATGATGGTGGCAACGAATAAACTGGAAGAGTTTCAGTTGGAGACGCGACTTAAATACTTGGAAGGAAGAGTTGCATCCACTTCCCCCCTGACGATAACCACACCTTTACAAACAGACGTATAAATGTAATTTTTTTATCAACGATGATTATCAAATATTTATTTTTTATGTTATGGTGAAATCATGATTGCATGTTTCCTGTAAACCTTTACTAATCAAAGTTAATGCTGGTAAAGTGTATTAAAAACAAAGTAGAGAAAAAAATGCATTTTTATATCATTTTATTATTTGTAACTAACTAGCACCTAAATGACATAATCGCATCATGTTTATACAAATGGTCATTAGCAATAATAAATTCAATAGTTATAGGTATGGTATATGTATATATTAAATCCATTCAGAATTCAGACCCATCACAATCATGTAAATGGCCATGCTGTTTATCGTCTACAATCAATTCAGTACAAGTAAGTCCAATAACAACAGTAGTAACAATAACAATGTAAAAATAATAACTGAAAATAATGGCCACGTGTTTTAATCTACTCTTATCTTATCCAAGAGTTTTGACAGAATTCATTTACTCATCTACCGATATGATATAACTACCTTTCAGTATCCACTAAATCATTCAACATTAACTAAAAAATGTTTTAAAGTTCGACTTGGCAAATGATAATATATTTTAAGTAAAGAAAGGAAACGGAATCGCAAAAGAATTGTAGCATTGTAATTTGCAAAATATACTCCGAGCAATTTGTTGTTCAAAGAACTTATAGTGTTATCTAAAGATCATAACATTTGTATTCTTCAGTGTATTTTGGATACCGACCGAGGCACCCTGCCAAGTGATTTAACATTGACGACATTTAATAACACGATTGCTTAATTAATATTAACATGTAAAAGGCTATCGTATATCACATTCACATTCATCTTAACAAACGGACAATCTGACTTAGAAATCTATTGATCGAATAGGGTTGATTATTGTTATTAAACTACTGTTCAATATATTCAATTGTCAATTTTACATAGGGACCTAGCCACACGTACTAACTACTAACATAAGTAAGCTAATTTATTGAAATCTATAATTATTAGGTATGTTAATGTAATAGCAATACGCAACAGTAACGGTAACGGTATTCAATAGAATTCAAAATATTCTTACTAAGGCTAAGTATTGTATGATTCACATTATGAATTGGTAATTTTAGTTACAACAATTACAGTTAAATTTGAAAACAAAGGATGATTGTACATAAAAAAGAAGAATGCAGTAGGACAGGAAATATTGACTTCAATAGGAACAATATATATTGCATTTTTATAACGACGAACCAGTCAGTGTAATTGTCGAAGAAAGCTGTGTCGCAGTGCAACTTACGCAGCTGTAGTTAAGTATACTTATTTTGTAGAAACAACTCGAAACAAGAGAGCGATTTTTATATTTTGGAGAAAATGGTTCAGAAGTCGGGATTGGAATGATCCATTCTGTTGAAGAGAGAACCAGCCATTTCCTTCACCATGTGATTGTACAAGAAACAGGGCATGATGGTAACTGTCAAAGCGTTTCCAGGCAGACCTTGAATAATCTTCGTTATCTCCTTGTCTTTCATAGCGATAACATTTTTGCCATTGATTTCCAACAAAGCATGTTCAGTCAAAAGTCCATTGCGAGCAGCAGATGAATCTTTAACAATGTTGATAATTTTTCCATCTCGAAATTGGAATCCAATACTGCCAGTAGAATCGCGGACCAGAGTTACTGTACGCTCGAATGGCCTATCTCGCAGCGCCAAATGAATTTTTTCGCCAGCATTTTTCTTTTTCAGAATCGTGTGCACTTTATCAACAGATTTTCCAGCCATATCTTCTCCGTCGATTTGTAAAATTTGGTCTCCAAATCGAAGACCAGCGTTAGCAGCAACCGATCCATCAGTGACAAGGCACACAAATACGCCTGTATTCATGGAGCGAACCTATTTATAAACAAAAAATCATTTATTATCATTTTTCATATTTATTTGCATTCTACTGATTCATTTTTCTACATATATCACAAATGTAATATTTTCATTTTAAAGGAGCTATCAGACTTCTTAAAAGGGCTAGATTTACGGTTTAGAGGAAAACGAAAGCCAGCAGAGCTAACAAGAGGTATCGATATCAAATAAATTCACATTACTAAAAATAATATATTGATGTTAAACATTTGTGAGTATTGAAATAACTAACCCTTAGTCCCAGTTTTTCGGACGTCTTCATCATAACAATTTGCCGTACACCATGGGTGACCATGGATTTAACAACTGCATTGGATCCAGAGATAGGAGCCATAACTGCGACACCAGAATTAGTTGTAGGCAATGCCATAGAATTTGGTTGATTGACTGCAACTGTCCCACCAGTTGAATATCCAGCGTTAATAGCTGGTTGGTGCATATATTCTGGCATATTTAGTCGGATCATCTCTTGTGTAAGTTCAAGGCCCATGAAATCTGTCAGCGATGGGTATGCCGAAGCTATGTACGCCGAAGTGCTATCATTGTGACCATTTTCAGCATTGAATCGAGGATAAGTTGCCATTGGTGCAGATGGTGCTCCAGAGTGTCCAGAGTAATAATTTGGCTGCACTGCAACGGGTTTCATAGCTTTCACTTGAGCCTAAACAAAGTAACTTATTAATATTATTAAAATTCTCAGTTTCTGAGCTTTACGGTCATATTAATAGTAAAAATCAGAATGCTGTGACTGGCAAATTGTCATACTTACTTTAATAAGCTCCGTAGCTTTCATATCCTCCAAACTTGGATACATAGACATGATGGGATGAAGTTTATTGACAAAGTGAAGTTTGGTTATCTTTTACTTGTAAACCTATAAAAAGAAGAAACAAGAAACCATTTATTAAACGTAAAATCCAATACACACAAATAATATACCTAGCATAGCAATATAAAATATGACACAAAAGTTAATGTGATTTAGCACGCTGAATCAGTATATAAGTTTGTTGTAGTAATAGTTGGCAAAGATTTATATAGAAAACAGTAAACAAGTTCTGTAAGTTAAGTTGTGTCTTCTTAACTTTATACACAAAGGTGAAAGGCCAAATGATTCAATTATTGATAGCGAATCATTTAAATTGGATTGGCTAGTGTAAAAGTTAAGTTACATTGCGTGTGACAATTTGTACATACAAACTAATCAAACTTTTGCATATTTATAATGAAGTCAATGAAGTGTGTGTCTCCTGATGTCCAGTTTACATTCATTTTCATTAATTATTAATTAATAATAATAATTACATACTCGTCAGATAGTAAATTCAATTTGCTTATATCTCGTATCAGCTGATCTGCTAATCCGATCACTTTTCACTATAATAATATTTGTCTTGGTTTAAATACAAGTAAGTTTTTACTAAAACGTAACAACAAATAAGAAAAATTCGTGCAAAAATTATGTTTATGTTGATTCACATAGATTAAGTGTTGTATTTTCTGCTAATATTTTAACGTTTCTAAAGTAGTTCACATCACAAAATAACTGATAACATTCACCAACAGATAAACAATAAAGATTGTGTCAATTCTGTCACTGTTAAGATTATCGTAAAAAACTGACACTTTTCTTCAGCTTTAGAAGAAACCTTTATTAAATATTATTTTGAATTTAAAATAATGTAAGTAATTTAACAAACAGTCAGTCGAGACAGATAAGTAACTTGAAATACTATTATTACCTGCCACTTGGAATGGAACCGTACAGTCAACAGTAATAAGACAGAAGAGTTGACACTTGACAACTGGTGACTGGTTAGGTTGGTGCTGCAATTACTCTACCTGAAATCTAAAAATCAATAATAATAATATAAGTATTTGACAACTAATCATTAAATAACAATTCGTATAATGAAAACATAATAGGCAGTTCAGGCAGTTCAATTAAATAATAAAAATTTACTTAGTTTTAGCCTTCCTTTCAGTCCTCTTTCTTACCTGATGTTAATGATGGGTGTTTGTTGTTTTGTAACAAATGAATGATGATGATTCAACTTCAAACTAAATGAAGCACAATTTGCACTTTGCACGACATACAACAGTTAGTTAGTTGTTTTGTTAGTGAAGCTGTAGTGGTCTGGTAAAGTTATCAATCAGCGGCGTAACTTGCTAACCTGCCGCCCCGGTGCAACTTGCTGCGTTGCCGCCCCATTGCAGAATATAATACAAAGGTACCATTGAACCATTAATGTGA
>JABASD010001120.1:0-47529 GCA_019776165.1 Pogonognathellus flavescens | reverse complement strand
TCTGGCTATGATTCTGACACCTGCGCTTTATACCATTGCATTGCCTACTCTATTACAGAGATGTACCAGAATTATAGAAGGTAGGATGTCACCCTCTACTATCCCCTAACATCACCCCATAGTATCTCCTAATACTCCTACCGGTCTGCTTTGAAAGCTCGATTCTCCGCTTCTCTAAGTAATTAAATGTTTATAGTTATAATATCACTCAAAATGTGTTACTAGCTTGCAATTCATTATTATATCATCATGCTTAGATGATTTCATTATTCTTAATTGCGAATTGTAATCGAAATTTGTCCGCTTTCGGTGAACTGTTAAAGTAGGTACAAAAAATGATAAAACAGTATGCAGAAAGTTAGTTAGTATTTTCATTAGACAGTTACATAGCTGTAATGATTTTATGTAATGAAATTCGTGTAACCTCGTGACCTTAACTGTCGCACTCCTCTAAAATGAAACTGTGAAGCGTAGAAACTTTGCAGTTATAGAATAGGTACATCGGTAAATTATCTTGAAATGGTAATTGGGAGAAAACATTTATTTTTGTGTTGGCGTGCTGAAGTTTGGAGAATGTGAAAGTGGAGATGATGTGGCAGTCAGAACAGAACATGAGACATGAGATAAGGTGCGTGGAGTAGGAAGTTCTAGATTGACGACTGAGATGAGGAAGGAGAGAAAGGTTGCTGCGAAACGATAATAAATATGCAGTGACAGATAAACACGCAAAGCGGTATTCAGGAAATCTCTGGATGCTTTTCTTTGCAGAAAGCATGTCTTGTCATAATAATGACTTCCATTTCTCCATCAGAGCTGGCACGAAACACAAGATTTCCTGCCGTGGTAAGAACAGACTAGCAGATTGTGGTTTGGCTTTGCTACGTAATATTGATTTTGATTATATTCGTAGTTAAAAACTCTCTTCAGTGTGTCAGAATCACATGAGTCAAATATTATGACTTCCATCTCCTTTCTACAGTACTTACATCTCCAATGTACTCTCCTCGGCAAACTTGCACCCTGCAATAAGTCATGTCTTTTTCTTAAACCACAAAAGACACATTGCTCCCATTTCTCCT
Organism: Pogonognathellus flavescens; assembly: GCA_019776165.1. NCBI lineage: Eukaryota > Metazoa > Arthropoda > Collembola > Entomobryomorpha > Tomoceridae > Pogonognathellus > Pogonognathellus flavescens. The sequence continues at coordinate 46,450 of JABASD010001120.1, read as the reverse complement.
CTCACATATTTACCTTGAACATATCCACATCCATCTAAAATCCATCTAAATGCAAAATAAATTATTACTTGATCCTTGAGCTAGAAATGAAACAATTTTCCTTAAAATACAATGCACTCAGTCAGTTCTTCTTCAATTTTGTTCGGCCAGGTAAATATTTACTCCAAGCAAGATAATGCAAAAGGTGTAAGCAATGCTAGTTTACTTTTTGCAACCTTGACAGTATTGCTCTGTTACATGAGCCTAAAGCTGTTAAATCTCGTCACCTTCTATCATTGATCATGTCAAGGAAAAGTCGCATTATGTGAACAACAAACAATGGCACATCTGTTGACAACTTATTTTGTCACTTGATTAAGTATGTAAGTTTGTAAGTATTGCAAAAGAAATATGCCGACTGATAAGTAGAAATTGTGTAAATGTACGTCACAATGCGACACATAATATAATTATTCTGCACTTTTAGTTTAACAACCACTTTGATTACACTGCAACGATTACATGCAACTACAACTATGATACGCTATTAAAAATTGTGCAGTCTAAAGTATAGTGAATGGCAGCTAGCTTGACCTTAGGCTCAAGCAGAATCCCCAGAGCAAAGATGGGCTTAATACGTTTTCATTACAGCGTCTATCCCAGGTAACACAAAACTGTCCCCAAATAATGATCAGTCTAAAAATTATGAAACCTGACTAAGTGTAAATTACATCAGGTAATGTGTCGACAGTAACAAGACGTTCATTTTTGAATCTGTGGGAAATCTACACATCCGAAAACTGATCATTGCCTGGGGTCAGTTTGTGTCACATGGGATAGACGCTGTAATGGAGGGTTATGAGCCCATCTCTGTTCTTGCCCCAACAGCACCCAATTGTGATCCAACAAATAAAATTTGACTCATGTGAAAATAATAATTTGGGTCCCGCTTGACATAAGGAATTTGTTTGGTGCCAAATGTTACCTACTAATAAGTTTACTGACTGAGCTCCACTTATTTAGTTTCATTCAAATCTAATTTTTATTGAATTACTCTTTCGGATTTCTAGCACTCCGCATAAGTATATATTTTTGTGCGGCTGAAACTTAAGAGCGATAAATAAGGGCATTCTGTAGCCGACCCTACTGATCTCTGGGTACCGGAAGTATCGGAAGAAACTTTATAAGAACGTTTCGTCTATCTACCTTCCCGTCTATCTGTCTTTCTGCATGTCTGACGAAATGAAATGGTTTGATGACGTTTGATTTTGTAGTAGAAACGACAATGTCTCAGACACACTACCTTGTAACAGTCGAATTTTATCAACGCTAAAAAACTAAAAATAAATATTTTGTATACATAATACAAATGCATACTGCAAGTAATGTAAAATATAATAATTTTTAATTTTCTGTTCTTGTCTCGTTTTAAATATTACGAAATTATGATATTTATTTACATCCGGTTTGCACTGATTTATTCACTATTAAGTAACCGCAACCGCTGCATGCTCTTTCTGTCTGCCAAACTATACTGCTTTGAGAACAACACTATTCCAACCCAATTCAACCATTAAGAAACCAATTCTGACTGTTTTGAAAAAGGTTTTGTCAAAATATTTGACAAAAGTATTAAAAAAGAGTTGAAAACCTTTCCGTACTTTCTTACGTACGTGTTGCGATGGTTTATTATTAAGTTTCGTAATGAAACTTATAAGTAGATATTATTATTCTTATAAGTCAACTTATAATTTTCATTACCATTCTATTTATTTGTCTCTCTGCACGATATCTCATGAACGGTATGAGATAATGACTTCCAACTTGCTATACTCTTCTCTGACACACTCAATGTGTCTTTGTATAACTACGTATGTACCTAGGCAGGCTTTTAAATATTGCTTTGTCTGACGTAATAAGAAGCAGGATTTGTAATTATTACTATTCGGGAGCAATGAAAATGCTTCATATAATTATATTATACTTGATTATACTTAATTATACCGACGGAACATCAACGCAAAGTCTGACTCGACTGGATGTATTTCCCGACACAGTTGTTGGGTACCTATTACCTATATACACAAAACATGCTGCTTACGTCTAAAATTCTTTGATTGCTGGCTGTAATAATATACTGAATCAGATTGTTCAGGTTTTCATTAATGTTGAGCCAAAGTACGTGGACAACGCATGATCCATAAAGTAGTCCCGTAGTGAAGGAAACATTAAAAAAGAACTTTCTTCATTTTTGTTTATATTTAATTTTTGACTTATTTCATATTGATTTTAAAGTTGCTGGCACACCAAATGCGATTTGATGAGCCAAAATCGCCAAAAATGAAAAAAGTGCATTTTTGAATGTTTGCATTACCACCGGACTACCTTACAGCTTCATTCGTTGTCATAGACACCTTGAGTTGAGCACTACAAACAAAAATTGTAGACTGAAATCAAAGAGATATACGATATACTTCCTTTCTCTAATAAATATCCAGATCTTCATTTCGGGTTAACTAAAGTTACTTGGAGTTGAAACTGAAAACCATTGAGTCTATACAATTTCAGAACTGTGTAATCAATTCGGTATTTTAGACAACAACTAATCCTGACTGGTGAAATCGTGATTAATGGGCATCTTATGAAACTACATACATAACTTGCATTTGCATGTCGTTTAACATTTAACATTGCGGAGTAATTCTCTGTATTTTACACGAATATATAATTTTATTATATTTTAACATACCGTACCCGCCGTAATAGAGTCACATGTCGTAGTATTCCCACAGTGGGGGATTAATTCAACATTTCACCGAGATTTTTGCTCTCCAAACATAACTCCCCATTTTCAAAATAGTACCCCATGCATTTGACGGGCAAGGCAATACATTGCGCATTCTAGTACACATTCAACGTAAAATAGATAAGGCGAAGAAAGGTAGATAAATTCCATACATACGTATTATCTATCAATTTTTACATAAAGATGATTAAATTCCAGAGCTCCATCACAGCCAGTTGCAAACAGAATGTCTGACCATAAATGTATTAGGTATTTATTTTTGTGTCTCCTATATCCTAAATGAGGTATTACACGCTATCACACAGTAAAAATGAAATTAGGAGTAATCGTTCATTAATAACGGTAGAAGGAAGTCACGAATTGAACAGTGACACTGTGTTAGTAGCAGTATAACTTCGCGGATGACATAATGTATTGAAAGACATAAATTGCCACTTGTCGTAATATTCAAACATCAAATATAAATTATGCATTCAAAATAATTCCCCAGTAATAATAGCAGGCATTAGGGGATAATAGCAGGCATTATCGCATGAAAATAATTACTGGAACATTAGCCCCCAGGGGCACTATATGGGCGGGTATGGTATTTGTTGGTATTATAATTTATGCAATTGGTGCATGATGTTTCCACTTGTTCACATTCTTGGAGTATTATGGCGTGCTCCTTTTCATATACTTAAGTATATAAAAAGGAGCACACCATAACACCAACGTGATTTACAATTAGAGTCAGTACTCTAATTGCAAATCACGTTGCATTGCCATTTACACATTTCTGGGAGTAAATTCTGCTTTGATAATTTGTATTCCGATATTGGCAAGAGGGAATTGGGAGGTGTAAGAATGGAAAGGAAGACTTGGCAAAGTAGTGAATGATTCGGTGTGATGAGATGAAGGTGGACGTTGGGTGATCCTTCAACGATTAGCTTCTGTGAATTGAGGAGGCTGCTGGAACCGGAGATGGTGGCAGTGGTCGTAGCACGTCACTCACTGTTGACTGCTGCTCCATGCACTGCATTCACTTTTCTGCATTTCTGCTTACGTTGGGAAAAGAGACTGTCAGCGTTGATTCTGTCATCTAGCCTCGACGTCTTAAGTATGCTGTTTATTAGCAGGAGCAGTAGACCCACACTCAATACGCTACTTACTACTTACTAATTGCAATTTCGCAGAAATTGGTGAACAACAATAATGCATTCTGCACACACAGACAGATAAGATACGGCTGAGGCAGAAACAGAGTTGCTGTGAGGATTCGAGTGAATGGTGGGGCGAAGTAGGAATTCCTAAGTCACGTCTATCCGCCCGTTCTATTTGTTCTATTAAGTAGTTCATAATTCCACAGGGCATAGAAAAGGTTGTTATGAACTCTGCTTTCAGCTTTCTTAACAAATGCTCGGGCTGAACATCTACGACAAGAAAATTCTTTTCAGCGTCATTTCCACGGGATCCGTACACTAAACTCACTCCATGGCTATAATTTTAGCTATATACACGTTAAGCCTGTCGCTACTGTAAGCTGGGAGAGTTGGGATGGCTCTTTTAACATTCAACACTAACGCATACAAATGCTACGTGCTCATGGCATTCTGCTTATGTAAAATTGGAGTTGCTCTTCTACTTATTGTTAGCGCAACGAATACAATTTATCCGTCAAAAGTTCACATATCGATATCCATTTCAAGGCAAACGAATCTGTGGAATCTCTCCAAACACAAAGGTGGATATTGCAAGAACGGAATAAACTGATGCACACATTCAGAATTCCAAAATTGTGAACTGATCTGAATATGAATATCATGACGCCTATTATTATGGATAATTCTAGGGTAAAGAGTAGATAATTCTATATCGTTCATGTGAAACCATATAGCTTTTTCCAAACTGACGTTATTCTGCACTATCAAGTTTTCACACTTCTCTTTCTGACAGGGCGGATAATGGTATTAATGTAACAAAGATATTACATGTCAATTTCATTCACTTGCTTTCTTTACTTAACATTTCAGCCGATATTTAGCAGTACTATGCTCTCTAAATCTGCAGTTTCTATATCGACTTCAAAATCAGCAGAAAAATTAAATATGCAAAAAGTAAAAATAAATGGCATTTATGCAGCTGCTTCCTTTTTCTTATTTTTATGCTTTTGTTGGACTGTAAACGACAAAATATTCAATATCGAAACCATTTACTTGGAAATAGTTTAAACTGAATCTTGATTAAGAAGAAGGGTCTGACAAGAAGCGGAGATTCAGGGGAAATTGTTGAGCTTAAACTTACAGCTTAGTACTTATAATATAAAAGAAGGAAGAATATAATTTTTTATGATAAGACTTACTGGACTGCGAAAGAATATCCAGGACGAGCAGGAGTCCGACGCACAAAGAATTCAAGTTGATGGTATGCATATTTTGTGTCTTTAACCCGTTTATCTGTGATTCTAATCGAGTCGTTTCTGGATGTCTAAGCAGCTGCAGCTGGATATACTGATAAATAATTGACACTATTATTATGTCCTCAGACAGTCTCGCAAATTCGCAAAACTTGTGAAAGAAAATATGAATCTTGTTTGTATGCTAGTAATAGTTTCGTGAGTTATGGAAATGACACTCTTCCGGTATTCGGATCATATAATTATATATAATCAACGCCAAGTTCTGTTAGTCGCAAAAATGTTTCACTCGTTTACAAAACAGGATGTGTCTTTCCGTCTGTAGACAATCTTATTGCAGTAGTGCAACAAAGGAGGAATATTTTATCATGGAATGGAATGGCGTTATGGAGCGTAGTGAGATTGCGTTGTGTGCGATCAGACAAACAAAACTGTCGAATTTATCGGCAATTCTTCCAGTAGATTAATTATTCTGATTGTGCTAAAATCCAAGGTCTAGACGAGCATTAGTCTCTTCAAAGTATCTAAACAATTTGTTTCTTATATAGTCAAAGAATTTCTTTTTCTTGTTAGTTGGTTACGTAAGAGTTCAAAATCCCCCTACACGCTTTATTCCCGTCTTTCTGGATGTATTTTCACGTACTCGGAATGCGTTTGACGATGTCGTTTGCTTTGTCTGAGTTTTGAAGGTGAGCTGTGAATGTTGGAGTTGGGTCAAGATGAGATTGACGAATGGGAGATTGTTGATGTGTTTGTGTTGAAGAAGAAGAAGAAGAAGGAGAGGCGAAGAGATGTAAGTGGCGCTGGGAAAAGTTGCCAGAAGGGTGTTGCTTGTGGTTGCGGTGGAATGGTAGAAGCGTAGAGTCGTGGAATATCGATATTGTGGAATGTACGTTTGAAGCAGCTTCCGGTTTCACAGTCAACTCAACAAGACTCTCTCAGCTGAAATTTCGTACTGAGAAAGTTGCGAGTGAAAAGCTGAGCTTTATATACGAGTCAATGTTAAGTAAGCGTGCTGCTGCTCTGCTCTTCTAGTCGGATGCATCAATCTTTGCGCTTCTGCTCTTCTTCTGTCTGCTCCCGTGCTCCTCCAACTCTTTCTCTTTATCATCATAATGCTCTCTCAGTCTCACATGCTACACACACAAAACTACGTACAAGTACGACTCAAATAGAGACTTGTCTGGCAATAGGCGTCTGTGCAGTCCTCTTCCGCACCCGTGTGCCACGGTCCTGCCGCTATGGGCCCCAATTCCATTGGATTCGGCCACCTCGCTCCCCCATCAAGGGTTTTATCAAAACATTACCCTGCCATTGATTTCCACGGAGGAAAAAGGGAGCCTGTCAATTTCCATATACGGCTAGCTTGATAGAAAGTGCAAGTTGCACCACAATAAATGACCTACGAATATTCTGAAGTGGACTTGCCTAATTGTAAAGGTAGTAGAATTCGTTTTGCATGTGTGCCACAACAGGCAACGGTCAACTTGTTGGTCGTAGCATCAATTTGATCATTAGGACTATTCGTGGTGGTGAATTCATAAAACATGAAAGACATTGGTTTTTCAGTGATAGACTAGCACCTTTGCATCTTATCATTCCATCCTATGTATATTTTTAACTGGCGTAAAAAGTTGCATATACGTTCCGTTGGTTATGCGTTAGGAAAGTATATGGGGAATGGCGCCGATAGGGAATTTGTATACGGGCAGGCGGGTACAGGTGCCAAAAACGGAGTCCAGAAAAGTCTCTAAGTGTAAAGTGAACTGCTGTTACTGTGGTATAATGTAGAAGTGAGGAATTTGGAAGCGAAGAATGTGAGGAATGGAGCGAAGACGTTTAAATGGAAAGGCCAGCAGCAACTGTGCTCGACCCACATTGTACTTTGCTTTGCTTTTCTTTTCAACTGGCACAGAATTCCCCAACAAGCAGTCATCAGAAAAGTCTGTTCTAAAAATCTCTTGTTCTCCCAACTTGGACAACTCGCAAGGTAAATTGTAAATCTCTTTACAGTATCAGCAGTTGTGCCCTTGTCTTCCTTTTCCTCCTCTCTTGTTTCTCTCTCCCGGTCTCGTCCTCTTCATCCTTTCTCCACTTTCTTTCCTTCCGCCGCCTCACCATTTTTTCACTTCTCAATGACAACGGCAGCCACCACCATTGTACCCGAATCCTCCTTCTTCTTCTTCTTCTTCTTCTTCTTACTCATGCCTTATCTTCTTAACTCCTCTCAACACTCAAAATCCTTGTCTTTTCTCTACTTTCCTCTTCCTCAGATTCCCTAATCCCGTCCAACTACAAATCTCCTCATTCCCACGCCATGCACTTTTCATTCATATTCTCCACTCACTCACTTTTCAATCTTCTCTATTAATTCTTACTTGTAGTTCTCTGTTTACAGTTTGTTTCATTCATGCTTGGCAGGTGAAAGTTTCTACATTATTAAAAACAACTCGTTCCACCAATTCAAGGATTTGCAGATAGGTTGTATGCTTAGATCGTTAGATTATGTAGAGTACATAAACATTGAAAAGGGAAGTACAGATAAGTTGTCATTTAAAAAGTTGATTAAAAATAATCATGCTGTAAGTCGAGTAATACATAAATATTTCTTAAAATGGAACTATCTGGATTCCAATCAATTGTAGAATGTTATTTGATTAATGTTTCAGCTAACTAGTAAACATTCACTTATGTGTCTCACGGATTTCAATGCAATTTTACACACGCAATGTTTAGCCCGTTTCCATCTCACATGAAAAATATATATTCTACTATAATTCGTTGATGATTCTTTTAAAAATCATAAATTTGAACTTCTAAAATAAAAGTTTTTGTGCAAGAATTAAAATGAGAAAGTAAATGGAAAGGAGGTCCGGTAAAAGACGTAAACAGTAGATATTAACTGATTTGTACAGGAAGTTTTAATAATTTCTAATGTCAATTCTTCTTAAGAAGGCATACTCCTCCAACGTTAACCAATATGATACATACGCCTATATAGGAACCTTTTTAGTTTCCTTATGTGAAAGTGAAATGGTATGGTGAAAAGGCAAGAAAGCTTGCTTGCCTTTTTGGGCTTTGGAAGAATAGTTTTCGGGAATGTGCACTTGCAAAACTTAATGTTTCAAAATTGAAAGAAAAAAGGTTGGAAAATGAATCTTAAATTTTTAAATCATGCACTTCAAAATCCCAGTTGTGATGATCAGTGAATACAATTCAGGAGTCAATAAGTGAGTTGTGATTCACAAATTATTTATTTACTGCACAAATTATTGTTTAATAATTGATTTCCGTAACAAAAGTGTAACATATTTGTGAAAGCGCTTTATGCAAACGTAACGATTTTTGCTAACAACAAAATATAGCTCGTGAAATGCATAAAAATATTTCACCAGATTTACAGGTGTAACAGTTTTTTCAGATTTGCACTGCAGAATTTGCAATGCAGAGTAGCACTGTAACATTACTAGACATTTATTCTCTCCCTGCCACGTTTAAAGATTGTTACTTATTGTAAGTTTGGCTTGGACTACCAGAACTTAGAAGCAAAAAAATATTTTATATACCCCACATGCCTGTAGAATTACTAGTACAAATATTTAGATTGGGAATTGAAACTTGGTTAATCACACTTTTGTACCTTATTTGCAGACGGAATATGAAGAAAATTAGGCCGTAATTGCAGCCTAATTTTGTATATTAGAGAAAGTAAAACGTTGCCATTGAAAAATAAATTGTATAAAACCAGCGCAAATGAAAATAAGATTTGTACTTAAGTTACATTTAAAGTAACACTGTATAAATTCGTCGAAATCAACTTTGACAAATTCTCCAACTTTAACATTCACTTTCACAAATCCAATTTCGCCAACCTCTATTTCGTCGTATTCAACTAAAATCAAATGTCCAATAGGAGTCGTACTACCCTGAATGGTAACTTGTTAAATCTTGTGCATTTTCAGTAGGTTCACCTCAATCGTTGTTCGATGCTCTTATCTCTTGTCTTGCGGTCCAGTCAAAAATAAAAGCGTACGGAATGTTCAATGTTCTGTAAAGAACACGGATACAGTTGACTCAAATACGTATAGTCTGGTTACTCGAGCTTCAATCGAAGTCGATTTACTTCTTTGTAAAATTATCTTTTGTTTAGCTGTTGCAACCCCTGCCATGGAAGAGTTCCCTACATAAAATAAATCAACACTTATCCAATCACTTATGACTTATGTCATCACGGCGACCCTGCTCGATTCCTCGGTTAATATTTATGGATGCAAACCTCTCATTCCCAATCAAGGATTGTAAAATTGTAACATCATTGTTTCTGGAATATGTGTATCTTTTTGTAAGGCCATGATCAATCAAATATAAAATACTGTTATTCCGGCCGATGCCCGTTGCAAAATTATTGGGCTTGATGACACGATGCACTAAAAGTGTTTAGAGTGAAGGTCCTCAATTCTGCAGAGCATTTCGTCAGCTAACATCAAAACTGTTTTCAGTGTACACTGACGTGCCCAATAAGTAAACATATCTTCCAGTGATAGCCCCAACAGATCTTCAACAAGCACATTGACCCATTCTCGTCTATTTTTTTTCAGACGAAAAATTCAGGCTGGCAAACCTGAATGTTACTAACTTTGGCACATTCGCCAACTTCAACATTCACTTATTTCGTGAAATCCAATTTTGTCATTTGCAATTTCGCCAGTCTCAATTTCGTCAAATTCAACTACAATCATTAAATACATCAATCGTTATTTCTGGAAATATTCCAACACTGTTGGTTTCCAAATTCAAAAGTTGGCGGCCAAGTTATTGGTTTCACAAGCAGCAGTTATTCTGCAAGGTCAAAGGTCATGAACGAGTTAACCGATTGACTCCATTTACGAACTTGACCTTTGATGGGACTGATAGATCACGGTGAGAAGTTGGACGAATTATTTTAATCCGTTCGAGAGATAATCGTGTCACAGACAGACGGACAGACGTATCCACCATTCTTATAAAGTAGCTTGCGCTACTTAACTAGTAACGGGACTACCGATTTTATACGAATATGGCTTGGCCTTGTATTGAGAGTAGAGTCTTATTATAATATATTGGCACAATTGGCAGCATTCTCTCGGTGTTTATAATTGGAAAACAGGTCAAATGAACTGACAGATGGTTTACCTTCTGGTATTACATTACGCTTGAAATAATTCTGATTCTGATTATTCACACCGGAAATATTACCGGAAGGAGTTAGCGGTAAACGTGAGCTGACCAATAATAGTAGTAATATTTTGGGTGTCATTCGTGGATGTGGTAACTAATGACCTATGCATTATTATAATTTTTGCATATATAGACCTAGACTCTGATTATTAAATTAATAACACTAATATAAGTATCATTCATGCAAAGGAATTCTGATATTATATGGGAAATTAAATCAAATGTGAGACCTCTATCTATTTACTCCAACGAGCATGCAATAACCCTGCAAGTCTCAACTTAAATCTAGTTAGCCTTGAATTTCTTGGTTTTTTCCACTTTCTTTGACACAAAGTCCAGCAGGCATTCTTTTTATGTGATGGCACTTCCTTGCCTTTTACAAGGAGAATATTATTCACTTGCGCTTTGCTGTGAGTCAGACGACTGATATAGTGATTCTGCTGCCGGGTTTTAGAAACCATGTAGTTCCCAAGTTCCTTTCAGGCGTCATCCGATTCTCGTATCTTCTGATCTCACGCTCATTCCACAGCCAACAATAATCAGCCAAAAGTTCAGCAGGACTCTTCTGACTAAACCGATCTCTGTATTCTGTTGTAGTATATTTATAAGTGGCATCTTAACATTATAACCGAATGAGTAGTATGTGTTCAATAATGTATAATACACCCAAGTACCATTAATTGAATTAATTGAATCACTCTTGGCTTTTACATACCTTGAGTACCTTCGCTTGTAGTGCTATACATTCGAGTTCAGCATGCATTAAGTGGCTTTTACATACCTCGAGTATCTTCGCTTGAAAATCTACTTTCCAGTGCAGCATCCATTAGCAAATCGATATCTACGGCAATGAGATTTTCCCACATGTAGAGATCACAAAGCTAATTATAACCACATGTCTAGAAACGATTTCCAATCGATTTAAAATTCCAGGAAAATTTTTTCAGAAATTTTACAAAAATATATTTAAAATTCTACAGGAGCGCTACCCTAATTGAAAATAAACCATTTATAACGGTTCAATCAAGTAACGAAGTCAACGGTGCTGTGAACCATGACACGGTAACATTAACTGTGGCTCAACACATCTAGTGTGACACGGTTTTAGCAGCAGTTTATCGATTCTGACTGCATGCTTTTAAAACATTAATTAGTCATTTTTTGAACATTCATACACTGTTGTTGTTCCAATTTAAAAAATGGCGACCTTCACTTTCAAACATCAGTAGTATTCACATAGCAGTTTTTAATAATGCATTGAATATTTTTGGTTGTACTAATTTAGTAGTTGTTCTAATAGACCGAAGGTCATAAAGAAGTTGACCGATTGACCTCACCTCAACTTTGAATTAAGTTAGCCTTAAGGTCGTCACTAGCAGATATGTACCTGACCAAAATATCTCAGTTCGTTCTGAAGTTATCGTGGTGAGGGACAGACAGACAGCTTTGGTCTTCCTATAAAATAACTTCGTCACTTAATAATTAAGACTGATCGCATTATATGGGCTGGACTTGATATGTCGTTTTTCCCATTATATTGATACAACTGTTGTAATTCAAGGCTTGTCGGTTGGAATATGGAATACCTCATTATCCTGTATCAACTCTCCACGAACATAACTTCAGATGAGAGTTGCAATTGTCTTACGGCCCTTCCCCATAGAAATTTTTTCAATAGTTATTTTCTCATTGTTTCTGCAAAACACTGCCATTTATTTGCTATAGTAAATCTTGCACTGGCAAATTCATCTAGAGTTGCTGATAAGGTAGCCAGTTTTAAAATGGGCAAAGTTTGGCCAAAATATTTTTTATTCATGATACGGTATAGAAACTTCCAATTGAATTTAAGGGCTGTTGTTAAACCGTATCTGGCTTCAAAAGCTTAATTTTGTACGTGATTGTAATGCAATGTGAATTTATTTAAGTGTCATTATTTAGCAGTGCAAAAGTACTGCTTTCCATTGCATTGACAAGGAACCGAGAAATCAAATGTATTCTACTCCTACCTGGAGACGGGTTCCGGTTAATCTAGCTTTAAGTTAACGTCTCTATTATCAGTCCTAGTATCAAATAAAAAATTTCAATAAAACGCACCGTTAAAATTGTAATTTTTCATAACATGTTAAATAGCTAGCAATAATGAATATTCAATGGTAATATTTCCACTTGGATAACATTGAGAAAAACTGGTTGTAGTAATCCGTAATCCGTATGCCTCCCACAAGCATGTAGTCATTAAAGCGATGTGTATATTTTGTAAATAAATGCTTTTGGTTGCATAATACAGACTATTTTTCCTGCTTCTAATGTAAAATCATTTGCCTCCAGAAACAGACACAGTCACATAAATCTCATTGCCCATACTGTATGTTGTACGACATAAAATATGCGTATCTGTAATTCAAAAACTTTCACATGAAGCGGCTTAAAAATATTGAAGCTCCGCAAGAATTTTGCGAAAAACAACATATAGTATAAGTATACAAAGTCTAGTGAGTGTCTATGTAAATGTGAGTGCTTTGCCTTAAAACCTTCTTGTAAATTCGGATGAATACTTTATATGCAGGCATATATTTGTATGTTGTATGTGAAAGTAAATTCAATGTGAATTGAAACGCTCCAGGCAGGTTGTGAAGATTTGTACACTATTCCTTTTCCTGTATTTCAATTTTGTTCAGTTTTGTCTGCAATCAAGGGCGTACCCACCACATAGGTACTATAGGCAACGCCTAACCCAAAATACGTAAAAACGGGTTATTTTCCACCAAAATATGTCCTAATTTTGGAAAGTTTTCGTCTTTTTGTGTGCATAACTCACATCACTAGTTCCTAACCCATTACAAATTCCTAGATACGCCCTTGTCTTCCATAGCGAACAATTGAACAAGTACCTACAAACAAAAATTTGAGCCGTATCGAGTAGTTGTGAAGAATATTTTTGAGACATTCGTTTATTTGTGTACATTTCTACAGAATATTTGAGCAGGAAAGGAGTTTGATAACTCCGAGAGCAAAATGTTTGAAAGTAGGAAGAATTTATTGCACAATGTACCCTACTCCGTTTGTAAGAAGATCTTTTGTGGAATAAAGGGATTCATTTATTTTTTGACGGTATGAATGGATGGTCTATGGGAGTATTATTAGGATTTGTTATTTGACTTGAGATAAAGTAAATTATGCGCTTTGCGTGAAGAGAACAAAGGACGAGGACAGCGCAGTTGTGTGCAGGTTAAACTAGTTAAAAGTTCATATAAAACAATTATACTTCCGTTATAAAGCAGACTTGAGATTTTGTGAGGCGAGTTGGGTGAGAGTCAACGTTGCCCGTCTTGCCTCATCTGTGACAGTTCGAATCGCAAAAGTTTCTACATTCGTTGGCTATTCATGAATTAGTTTCTCAGAAGACAAATGTTGGGGTCTGCCGTGGCCGTGTGTTTATTTGTGTGTAGAGTGGAGTAAGAGTTGAGTAAGAGTTGAGTAGGAGTTGTGTAGAAGGTAGTTGGGTAGATTGGTGACAGTGGGGAAGTGAGTGAATGAGAATTGTGGACTGTGTGGACGTGGAGGGAACAGAAAAGTCCATTCCGCGTCATTGGACTCCGGTTAGTTGAATTGGGGTTTCGCTTACCAACGAGATGTTGGCAACCGTCCCTGGATTTATTTATCGTTAGGTGGGACACCTTGAAGGAAAAGGATTTTACATTCGGTGTCATTTGTCCTCTATATATTACACTTTCTGTCCTACGGTGTCCTCTCCGCTCCCTCCATCCACACAGCTACAGCCAAATCTCACTTATCCCATACATCTCTATATTATTATCTTCGCCGCTCACCGTTTTCTTCTGCCGTCCCAAATCCAATTCCACCACGCAATGCATTCCACTGCAGAAAGAAGAAGAAGAGCTGAAAGGAGCAAATCCACGGCTGCTGCTGCCCACTTTCAGCCGCTACTCCCTGCACCACCATCAAAGCACTTCTACTTCAGAGACTTCCACGGCTCAGTTGACGACGACTGCACTACGGACTGTAGCGACCGGGAACAATTCTCTCGCTCCATCTTCTTCTTTCTCCACACTCAACTTAACTTCAATATTCAATAGCCGCTTTCTAATCCAGTCCTCTGTCTGTGTCAGCCGACTTAACAGAAGTCCAAAGTAGCCCACACACTTTCTTCTCCTTTCTCTTTCAAACTCAAACGAGATTCACGATGGGATTATAATCTGCTTATGCATCCTTCCCAAGGTTCACAACTCCATACTTACTCCATCCTCCAACCATTTACTAACTCACGGAAAAATTAAAGTAACCCACTTCTGCAACTCATCTCTACATACAATCATAAATCATTATTTATTTCTACACACTTATTTATTTCTACACACTTAGTTTAGAACTGTAGTACATTGTATTGTTAAAATTACTGCACCGGCCATCATTAGAGTGACCATTTAGTAACACGTTGCTTTTTTACCAGTCGTGCTTTCACCATTAATTCACTTACAATGAGATAACATTATTAGTCCTAATCTTACACAATTAAGTATACTATTATTATAAAGCTGCATTAAATATGTTTTTATGTTATTGATGTTTGTGAGGACACCAGGATTGTGAGGATTGTCTTCGCTCATTTTTATAAATGGAATATTGTCTACGGATTACTTATCATTTACTTATCAACTATGGTTATTATAAATAAAATTTGTGATCTTCACATTATGTATGATGCTGTACCATTTGTATGCTATTTACTTTGTTTACTTTGTTTACTATTTTGTAAGTTGACTAGAGTCTGACAATAAAGCCACTACATTTTGTACATACAGCAGTCAATAAATTAGATACGCAACCATTTATGCATACCAATACTCACTATTCATTTTTTCAGATTAAATATCTACTCTGGCCGATGGCGGATCGTGATAACGTGAATCACAATTTTACTTGAGACAGAAGGGCCAGACGAATAGCCTTTCAGTTTGCTATTTCCCTATCGAGCCATCTATGGATAAACACAAATATTATATCAACATATTTCTTTTAGTTGTAGCCTGGTTGTAGTTAATACCAGTACCAGACAAAGATTTTATAATGTATTTTTAATGTGGGACAATTTATTGTTATTCAGTAATAACTGTAACATGTAGCAGATTTCGAAGATAATGATCAGTTTTATAAGTACACTGAACTTGGTTAAACTATATTATAAAGTTAAACAATTTAATAGAAAAGCTTGCATGATTTTTTGGGTTATATATAATATGCACACCGAAATGGGCAGGAATGTGGCAGAGTTAATAGGCTGTTACTTTGACTGGTAATAGCAATTCTGAAATATTAAAAAAAGTCACTACAAGGTGTCATGCGGTATTTCAGCAATATTTCACAACTGAATTTTTCCCTGGATTATTTGCTACACTGACAATGAGAGCAATAAATAGAATCGCCGCTGGTTCGGACCCTTTCTACACATTCACTCGTTCCCAATAAAGTTAACACATCTTTCTAGATTCATACAATTTCTTTCGATATGGCCGAACTGCCGATAAACTCACTTAAGCCCGGATAGCCCTGATATTTCCATTGCAAGGACACTCAAACTTTTATTTCAGGATGAAATCAAATACATAATAATAAAGTAACTTCGCTACTTAATAAAACGTGCGTATGAACAGTCAAACAGAAAGCCAATAGTGGGATATCATGCAATACAATTACAACTATAACTCTAACCCAGATTAAAAAAAATAAAATCAAAGTGTACTGCAGTTGACCATTAAGTTATATTATGTAACATTATTAGTATGCGTATGGAGGTTTACTTGACGGAACAAAGGTTCTCATTTAACATTTCATAAAACTGAAAACATTTCAAAGGAAAATGCGTATTTTGCAATCATTTATTAGCTTGGAAAATTAACCACATGCCTAATTATTAAGTAGCTACTTTATAACATTGGTGTCTACGTCTTTCCGTCTGTCACCACTATAACTCACGAACGGATAAACACAAATCGTTCAAACTTCTCCTACGTGATCTCCATGTCACAAGAGAGGTCCCATTGGAAAATGGAGTCAATCGGTCAACTCCATCATCTTTGACTTTTTAGAATAACTACAGTGTTAACACAGCCTCAACAATATACTGCATTTTAAATATTGTTAAATGAATTCTATTTATGTTTGGAAGTGAAACCCGCCTAATTTGAAATTTGAAAACGACCGCTACAGTTCAATTGTTTTGAGAAATGTGAGTTGATGTTTTTTAAATGTAATACATAGTAAGAATAGTTATTCTGCTGCTAACTTATTTGACAACCCCTTTGGTGACTTATCGTTAGTTAATAATATTATATTCTTGCGCTACTTTATTACAGCTTTGCATGGTTTCTTTATTAATTTCATTTGCGTTGATTTTTCGACCAAAATTTTCGGTTTTGGGTGGGTAAACACGAACCCGAAAGTTTTGGTCACTTGTTTAATTTTCGAAAATATCGACCCGAAGCATCCCGAACGAACCCTACCCGTTCCCAAGTCCAACAGATACTACAGATACTTTATCTTATACATGACTGACAATGGGTCATGCCATGAATGATAGCATGGTAGTCAATTTGCTGCGACATGTCTGTAAATGACTTTTGTTTGGGATTTGCAAATGGTATCTTCAATTCAAGTTATTCCAAGGGAAACATGAAGTAAATAATATTAGGGCAGTGAGTGCAGTAGCAAGCAGTGATATGCGCTTTACTAGCGGTCCATAATTACAATTTTATAACTCAAGTCAGTAAAGTCACTACTAACAGGTTAAAAAGTAAGACCGTCATTAATTCATATTTGCTATTCATTCAATATCCTACGTTAATATTACTCAGTTTTTAAATTAATGAAGATTGCAAATTATTTGACAGGAGTGCTTAAATTTACAACTATGAATGAACCAGCAGTCATTTTTTTTTACTTTCGTCGCACATCACAAGCTACAATTTTGCAGCATGTGGCATGTCATCTATAAACTAAAGAGTAAAAATTTTTTAGTGTAATAAAACTTTAACAAGAAATACAATAAGCCAAATAGACGGACGAAAGTATATTGCTCTTGGTACTCCGCGATTAAGACATATGAAGTTATCCGACTGTGTGTATTATCATTGTGTGAGTGTACACACTAGAGTCGGCTAACTATAAATGACTGTCAGGTAACTGAGCCGGCTATTTGGCATTTTATGGTCTATTGAAGATCGGAAGTTACAACTTATTGTTAGTGCAGGGCTGTTCTAGTTTTAGGTGTTCAGTCAGGAGGACAGGAGGAGTAATAATAATCTGACAGCTGATTGAAGTTGATCATTGATTGTGGTACTAGTATTGATAATTAATAATAAAGCGACAATGTAACGAATGTATGATTACTATTTTACTAATTATTATCAATTATTACAGGTCACGATTTAGATTGTTCATAATGAGTGGAGAGGCAACAGCTGAGGACGAAAAAAAGCTAGCTATAAGAGTTCGTTGCAAAAATGGGAAAAATTCTATCCTCAGAGATATCAGTTCCAAGGACCCCGTTTCTTCCCTTTTGACCAAGTTGGAAGCATTGTGTCAGATTCCAGCAAGTCAAATCGCTCTTCTTAAAGGCTTTCCACCAAAACGAATTAATTTCGACGTTACTCAAATGATTGCGACTTTAGGGTTAGAGTTACAAGATACTCTGATTGTGGAATTGGATCAAGAACTTAAAGGTAGTTAATCTTTCCGGATATTTTCCTAATATATTGAATATCAAATTCTCAGTTTTACAAATAATGATTGCATTTGTCACGTTAATAAAACCAAATCTATATAGAACTCTAATTATAAGTTAACCATATAAATGAAGGAAGTTGTGAGCAAACCTAGGATAGTTTAGGTTTACTTTGTTATATTGTCGTCCAATTTTTAGGATTACATATAATTAAAATAATAGTTAAGGCTTTGCTGTGTTATAATTAATCAATTAATTTTTTAGGGGTGGGATTGACAAACTAGTAGGTCTTAGAAACCAAGCATCTCATCTCAATGTGATCTTTGGGTCACAGCAAAGGTTAAGTTCGGAAATTGAGTGAACCGGTGACATTTAATGTTTAGTACCGAAAGCTACTTTATAGTAACGTTGTATCTGTCTGTCTGCGTATAACGTAATTCGATATCTCGACGACAAACCAACTTCTTTAGTTCAAAATTAGTCAAAACAGTTTGTTGTAGACAAATTTTAAAAACAACAGTTAGGAAATCAGTTGAAAATACACTAAACAGCTGTTCGGCAACATCAATAACATGTGTCACTTACGCTACTTTATTACAGCCGTTTTGAATAGTTTATTTGAATTAATGAATTGATTGGTCGAAGTAATAATTCATGCTTCCAAAGTGGGTTGGATGATACACAACAGTTTCGCTAACTACACAAAATGTTATCTACGATCGCCAGCTATTCCCTTAAATACAAAAAGTCATAAAATATGAATCCAAATGGCCTAAAATAATTATTGTTTTATGTAGTGGAATAGAGTGACGCTGCAGGATTTAGCAGCAAACTGATATTCAATTTAAGAGATTCTATGCTGTGGCAACTGCATGGTAATGGTAACCCTGTCATACTCATCGCTCGCTTTGGCAGAGATTACTTTCCTCTGTCTAGTCATTTTATGTAAAAAAAAACAATGAAGAAAATAACCTGCAAAGTCGCACACAGGTGCAGAAGTCGATTAGTATCGATTAGTAAAATCAGGAAGCCTTAAAATATGAAAGAGAGTGAATCTTTTATACTATTGATCATTGATTGATTGATTGATTATTTTTGTTACATCATTTCAGTCCAGCCCCGTACGTTGCTTACTTCATCAGATGTCATTCGCGTAAGCTTTATTGTATTACAGTCTTGTAACAATTTAGTACGAAGCAATATTTTCATGTTTTTTATTTAATTCTGCATTTCAAAATTTTGCAGGCACCGATTGAAAACAGTGTGTACAGTGAATCCAACTCATCAAGTGTAGACCGGAACAGTGCGGCACACGCGTCCGTCATGTCAGCTGAAGCAGAAGGGATCTTATTGCGCCACGTTGTTCCTTCGGACAACTCTTGTCTTTTTTCAGCAGTGATATATTGCTTGTCTAGTACGTTCTCCAAATTCATTGTTATAATTTTTCAGAATTATTGGGTAAAATTGAAAAACATGGATATCATGTGAGTGTGAGTGTAAATATATTTTGTTGTATTAGTATTATAATGTGTTGTAAACTGGAGGAGCTAGCCCAACCCAAAACCGAGAAATTGTGTTGACCCAATCGGGTTTGGGCTGGGTTGGGTGGCTATTGTGTCGAAGGTAATTAAAAATGGGTCAGGGTGGGTTAAGAAAGATTGGGTCAGAATGAGTCGAGTTATCAATATTAATTTGTTAATAATGTTGCATTTCATTCATTCCTGATGGTATTAAACATTTAATATTCATATGCAAATATTTTGAGGTAGAAGGTACTAAATATACATACACTCAATAATACTCATATTCAAGTTTAATATACGGGGTTTGGTGTAGCTTTGGGTTGGTTTGGGTTGAGTCGAGCCCGTAATGGGTCAAAATTTGGTTGGGTCGGAAAACCTGCCCCAATGTTTCTGCTATTGTAAATGTGTAACTTGATGAACTTTTTAGAGATGAGAAACGTCAACATCCCAAGAGACGGTTCCAATCCACCACACGTTTTTCTTCGCAGAGTGATAGCGGATACTGTTCTATCGGATCCTGAAACGTATAATGAAGCATTTTTGGGAAAACCAAATGTAGAATATGTCAAGTGGATTCAGCGCCGAGATTCTTGGGGTGGGGGAATAGAACTGTCTATCCTTACAGAATATTTTCGAGTTGAAATTGACGTAGTGGATATACAATCGCTCCACATTTCCCGATTCGGGGAAGACAAAAACTATTCGTTTAGAATATTTTTAATATACGATGGGATCCACTACGACTCGCTTTACTTAGATCCTTTTAACATGGATTATGTTCCGGAGGTATTCAAAATTTATAAATGCCAATCATATCAATTTAATTGTTTTTTATTTCAATAGTTATACGTTTATAAGATATTATGGAGGTTCAATATATTTTATGCGCATATTTGTAAGACCTTCTTTTAAATCAGCTTGAGGAAGATGGGTTAAAGTTAAAACTAGAAGCAGATTGATTAACTAGATAAATAAATGCTTAGTGTTTATGTGCGTTTTATTTATACGAACAAAAAATAATTTTGCATGCATTCAATTACAGTGTGCAAAGTGAAGCCGCTGATGAGGGAGTTAATACAGATTATAATCTTCTAACTGAAAACTTCGTGTTATAATGTATATCACTTTGAAACCCACTTCATATCAGTTGGATATTGAACCTCCATTAATAAACCTTATTTCAGTTGTATTTTGTGTACAATTTATTTACTATGTTTTATGTTCAATTTAGTTATTACTTTTTATTTACAATTTCAAGAACCATTAAGTATTAATTGAACCTTGCATGTTTATTAGGAGGAGAAATTCCGGACTGTGTTTTCAACTACCGATCAAACTGTGGGCGAACTAGCTCTTGAGTTAGCTAAGGAAGCTAAAGCTACTCATCAATTTACGGACCTCAAGAATTTTACTCTCAAATGCGCGATCTGTCACGAATTACTGAAGGGTCAAGAAGGAGCTCAGGCTCATGCCAAAAACACAGGGCACACTTCGTTTGCTGAAACTTCGTAACTACGTAACTTCAAGCAAGATCTTATATTTTAATTGTAAGTTAGTGCTAGAATGGTGTGGTGGTTGACAGTGTCGAATTAATTGTTGTCTTTGATGCTGGATATAACGTAACATGTAATGCTAGTCAATATCACAACTTTATCTTTAAATGAAACATTGTATTAAGACAACCCATATTTCGCTAAATTCTCGTATTACTACGAAACATTTCAAGCATTTCTAAAACCTTTACAAAATGTGAACACGTTGGTCACATACGTTGGAAACTACACAATTTGAAGTGTGAAAGTTTAATACTAACAAATTATCAGTGATTTAAACCCGGACGCTCTAATTAATGTATTGATGATATCTGAATTGTGCAACTTCATAAGTTTAACATCATTTCCACGATTGTACTTCTTTGCTCATGTACTCAAGTTATTTTTAGTCCCATTGCGTCTCTTACGAATTCAGGTTGTCACTGCACTTTTTCTATTGCTACGATTATGTATTACTTCAAACAGTGTTAGTAGATGCCATTTTTTCTCTTTAACCTGCAATTCTCAAGCCTGGCATCTAATATAATTTACTCCGAGCACATTGTTCTATTGTATGAGTACAAATCTAAAATAGCTAGTGTGAAATATTCTACATAGAAAATTGCATTATTAGTAATAATAATTTAAGAAGATGGTTGTACAATGAACCATGCGTGTCTGGAACAACAATATTTTGTTTATACATGTGGTTGAGATTGTTAGTAAACTAGCATTACCAGTATAAATTTTGTGTGTGCAGAAAAATATGATATATACGTGTCCGAGTTACTGCAAGTCAATTTCTAAGGTTTCTATTGGTAGTAGCATTGGCAATTTCATTATCAATCGAATATTTGATGTCATAATCATCTACTTGATGAAAAAATTGCACTGCTGGATCTAAGGACTCGTTTATTTTATAAAAACTAGGACACATTCTTACGGGTTACGTGAAGCCGACTTTTCTTTGTATGTGTAATGCCCGGTTAGTTTTTGTATTAAATGGTTAAATTCATTTATAGTGAAGCAGCAATATATAATAAATATCAACGTGTAAAGTGTGTAGTTTTCCGTTAATTAATAAAATACATTTATCCTATATCAAACTTGTTTTGTACTTATTGGTTTTGTTTCTGCAGCTAATAAATATCACACACGCATTTATTTCAGACACTAAAAATAGAATGATTGGTGTATTTTGATTTACCCAAATTCCTAACCTCTGCCAATTATTCTGTCTAATTTAATTTCATTAACGTTTGTATTTTACTAACTTCTACCATTGCTACAAGTAAACATATCGAGGAGTAGGATTAAAATAAGGTTTTTGAGGAATTGATATAGAAAGCATTTAAATGTATTGTATGCCAGAAGTATTAAATGACCAACTTTTATAGTCAGTTGTCTGTCCAGATAAAGTGAGGAACGTTAAAAATATAATGTGAAGTCAAACTGGTTTTTGTTTCAAGTGAGAACTTTCAGGTGGCAATAAATTATGTAAACCATATTTTTATACAATGTGTACCTACCCTTTAATGGAAACCTAAATAGTTAGCGTCTGGCGATGAGTCAAGGACTGAAGGTTACCTTTGCCTATTATACATAATTCATTTGGCTAAAAGTTTTCATAATTCCCTTTCCTCTCTAATTCATCATGTACATTTTATAATGTTAAAACCCATAAACCCAACCTTCATAATTTCTTCTAAAGATGTAATATCTATTTAGTATTCTACCCAATATTGTAGAATGTTTTCCTAGACCTGCCCTTTTTTAAGTTGGTGTTCTATTCATAGCTTTAATTGCTAGTCATATACTTTAGTCAATTACAGAACCATCTGCTCTGTCTCGGAAGAAAAAACGTATTTTATTTAGTTCGAAGCATTTTACATTTACTCATAGTTTTGCCATTAGGTACTCGTGGGTTTTTGAAGTTATATTCAATTTGAATTGAAGTGTTTAGATTTGGATAAGGATTTAGGATGAAATGTATTTCTGCATAATATAATAATTCTGAATTAGAGTGGAGAATAGACAGTAGAATGGATGATGGGAGAAGTGACGTGGTGAATAAAAGGAAAGATGTAAAAATCTGCTGAAAAGACGGTGAGGGAAAGATGAGACTGAGTTGACGAGACAAGAAGGCAGAAGGGCGACTGACAAGATAATGTTGAGTTAGTAAAGTTGGGTCTAAAATGGTTAGGATGGTAAAGAATTGTGGGTTGTGTTCTACGGGACGAGGATGTCCATCCCGGTGGGAGAGAAGGAAGTGAGAAGGAGTTGTCAAAAGTGTTGGAGGTGGAGATCTGTGTCTGAACGTGTGGAATACGGGAGGACAACAGTTGCTGCACTGAAAGCAGACAAGCAACAGGACGAGCACTTTACGAGAACCACCACCTTAAAACTCCAAACAGAACAACGTCAAGAGTGGCTTGAAAAAGAAACATTTTGACTCACTTCGGCCTCACGTCTCAACTGAGCTGCTAAAATCCTCAGTAAATCCAAAGACTCTTTGCAGCAGCTTTTCAGATTTTCTCCACTCTGCCACTTAAATCTCAACTGAGTCCAAATCTGAGTCAGTCTCTTGTCTCACAGTGCAGTTCACTTTCTGTCCATGTTGTGTCGTCGCTTCGGCTTCCACTCCGTGTCGCTTGTAAACTTCCACAACTTCCACAACTTCATCTCACGTCCAGTTCTCCGATCCCACCATCTCCTCTTTCTCGTTTTTCTCCAAGTGCACTCCTTTTTTTCAGTTCACAGCAGCAACATCAGATCTCATCACCATCAACAGTAATTGCACCCACAACTTTATTCCAATCTGCTTTCAAAACCACACACCTCCATGTCACACACTCTACAAACAATAGCTGCCTGGTGACTACTTCCTTAACAGCTCCTTGTAAGCAACGTGTACTGTTTATGGATACCCCGAACCCATTAGCCACAAACCTTCTTCTTCCTAAACCCAATCCGCAAATCTCTCTTCCAATTATTCTCATCCCCATTCTCCACGGTAGCTGTCGTATTCCCCTCAGTCACATCTTGAAACCGCGGTTTATTACACAACTACCACAAGTGGGAGGTCAGGTGTACATGACCAAGTTTTGATGACAGACAGTTCAAAGACAATAATCATTTTTGTGCGCAATCCACAAATGAGAGAGTTATCTGCTAAAATTATAATTTAATTGCCAAGCAAAAGTTCTTTCGTGAAAACCCAACTATTCAAATTTGACGTCCTTATTAAGAGACGGAAATTTTCGATTTTGGCAGTGAACATTTGATATTAAGGACGGAAGTGTGCACTTGTTGATGAATGTTTTGTTTAAGCAGCATGATCAACCGTGATAAAGATTGTACAGTGCCACGATATTAGTGGAAGGAAGCAAGTCTGAGTCTCAAGAGTGTCAACTCTCGACTACGCTCCGCTAAATGCAAAATTATGTCAAAGTTGGTGGCAGGAAATATTGCGGTTTGTGCAGACGGGATAAATGAGTTAGATTTCGTCTAAGATACTTTTGTGAAGCTCGTTAGTCGTTATTTGCAGTTCTGCGAAGAGCGATCTTTTCACACAAGTTCTTCCACTCGGCCCTCTACCTAAGTTCAGCCGTCTAGACTGTAGACTTTTGCATGCACTTTCCTTTTTTATTCCAACTGGTAAGCAGAAACATTAAGGAGAACCATGATGGAAACGATGTGTAGACAGGTGTCTGCTGATTGTATGATGATTATTTGACATTATTAAATACAAGACAAGATAAGTAAAAAACTAAATAGGAAACAGCAACAGAAATAAGTGTGTAGAATAATTGTGGAGAGAATTGTTTGGGGATATGAAATAAGGCCAAAGGCAGTTGACACAGTAATGAATTAGGAGATTGAGAGACCACAAGCCGCAGAAGAGACGTGAATAGTTATAAAAATACCTTAAGTAGTTGAAATAGAATAAAAATATTCCTTGGTGGATTGAGAGAACTACACGTTTGTTGGTTGATCGTAAAGACAAGGTGGTTGGCACGGCCAAGACATTCGCTCTGCTAACTTCCAACCGTTTAGCGACTGTGCATTGGCAATAATAAAAAGACGATTCAATCTGGAGACCAGTGACATGACCGTGACGACAAATATGAACATGATGCGACCATGCTTTACCACTGGATATCCTTTTCAAGGTAACCATTCAAATTCTTTTCTTCTTTCCATTTACATCCAACTCCAACGACCAATCAAACAATTTCTTTCTTCAAATCTGAACAAAGACGGCGCACACAGAATCACAGAAAATGTATAGACTGTGGCTCCTGAATTTATCTCCACTCACAACTCACATACAGACAGAATCCTTCTTCGTGTTGTATTAGTCCTATCAGTACACGAGTAGTACGAGTACGTCTCACATTTGCATGTCTATATCTTGTTTTTTGTGTGCACACTGAAGCGTTCTGCATGTCTTTCATAGAAATCTTTAAGATTTGATTGTAGTAGGTGCGTGTTTTAGCATAAAAGTATTTTGACCAGAATGGTTAACTTTTAAATGCATCAGCAGCAACAGCGCCGTCACCGTCACCCCAATTCAAAAATCCACTGCAATGGGAGCTAATTATCTGCCAAGGGCTGAACTATTATGGAGCTACGTACTAAAAAGTTTTGACAGAAAACAAAAAGGCGAGCTGTGCGCCTGATTTTCTTTAAGTCAAGTATGCCGTTCAGGCTATTTGCATCCGTAGCAATTAGCGTTAAATGCGTTTGACAATGAGTTATAGGCACGAGCAATTGCCTGAACGAATTTAGCGACCTACAACACAAAACTATTTTTGCAAATTCTTTTTCTTGCGCTTTATTTAACTTTTTGTTTTGTGCTTTGTTATGAATTCAAAGGACTGACGCAACGTGGAACGACTATAGTGCTAAAATTATGTAAATGTGAATTTACAATAACTTAAGCATTGTAGGAATGAATGAGGCATGATTACACACAATAATAACTTAGTAAATCTTAACCATGTATGTTGAAGTATATAAAGTGCACTGTGTGACCAGCCCGACTGCCTAAGATAAAAATGTTATGATTTTACATGACCTGTCTACACCTCGTGGGGTATATCACATTTAGTGCATGAATTGAGGCGCTCTGGAATGGAGTACCCACCCAGAAATTATTGTGAGTAGTCTAATAAATGGAAAATTAAAATTTTTCACTCGTCACAGCTAGTTCAGCAGATTATTTGAACAGGTGAGACTTTAAGCAGAAAAAACATCCTAGCATTTCATGTACTTGTTCTAAGCAACGTCAAATCTTTTAAAAAATGAAAATTTAGTACTAAACAGTTTGCGTTTTATGTTACAACATGTTATGTCAACATTCAACACAAATTTTGTTACAAACCAAATTGGAATTTTATTGTAGCGGACTGAAGGTTTATTTCTGAACATGTTAGATTTTTTACTAGTAATAGAAATGTGGGCTGAATTTAACTATTTTTAAAAGTAGCAGGGACATTTGATGGGCTTTGGTATACTATAGAGTGCTGTAGGTGACTAATAAGTACCCACCGTTAGTTCCCTACTTGACAGCGTATTCTCGCATGATAAGCTTATCTCCTTCTGGACTTTGTTTTATATCACAACGTAAATATTATTCTGTTGGATCATTGGACCTTGATTGCATTCACATCGAGTTCCACTATGTGAGTCGCAGGAAATTTGCACAGACCACTGGATGATACTGCACCTAGTGAAAGTAGGTGAGGCGAAAAGGTGACGCTGCTGTTATAATTTTATAGTTCATGTAATTATCCCTTTGTCCTCGATATAATGAAACTTTTTAGTGAAATCCTCAATTGACACTCTTCATTGTTTTCATTATGAAAGTGTGTAAAGGAAGAAGCAACGTCATAATAATTTGCATTCGTGTAGTGCGTTTCATGTGCTCGAATTGACATTTCGACATACATTGAGTGTGTACCTAAATAAATACATATGCTTTAAGACGTACCTATATTGTATATGGCCAATATTTATTTTTCGCTTTCCCTGTGTTTACGTCCAACATTCAGTTTACTTTGCCCTTTGTATTGTGTAAAATATATTGCAGATATATTTTTGACTAATGACTGTTTGTTTGTGCAGGGCAAGGTCGTGTAAATCAACTGGGCGGAGTTTTTATTAACGGTCGACCCCTTCCGAATCACACTCGGTTGAAAATTGTGGAATTAGCGGCGGCGGGTGTGAGACCCTGTGTTATTTCAAGACAGCTCCGAGTATCCCATGGTTGTGTCTCAAAGATTCTAAACCGCTATCAAGAAACGGGAAGCATTCGTCCGGGTGTTATTGGCGGAAGCAAACCTCGTGTAGCAACTCCAGATGTTGAAAAGCGTATTGAAGATATTAAAAGAGAACACGCTGGAATTTTTTCATGGGAAATTAGAGATAGGTATCAACTCCCACTCTTTTTCTCATAAATGCGTCCCTGTCTTTTTGTGGCGCAATCCTTTTCTTTTCGCTCTTTCATAATTCACATTCACACCATGTAATTAATACACTTCACTTGTAAAATGCTAATCATAATCTTCAAACTAATTTACATGCAGCGGCATAACTTCAGGAGTTTCCTGCTTACATGACTCCTAAGACTCAGTCTGGGTCTCATTTGGTACTGTTGGGACTTTTGTCGCTTAAAATATTCCTTTCTTCTCTATTCTTTCATTTCACATCTTCTAAAAACCTGCAGCTTCTACTGTTTTCAGACTAATCCCTCAGGGTTTCACAAATGTGCGTTTTATAATCAATCATACCATTATTTATGTCATGTTCCGTTTTGCAGATTAATTAAAGAAGGTCTATGCGACAAAAACAGTGCCCCATCCGTCAGTGCGATTTCAAGACTTTTACGCGGAAGAGAAGGTGACATAGTGGACGACAAAAAAATGGTCCAAGGTATTCACCTTTAAACATTATTTCATGCTTTCCAGTTTTCGAACAATTGTTATTAATAAACGCTCTTGCTCACATTCACCTTTACTGTACAACGACACACCTTTAACAAAGTTTAGTAGTAACAGAAAAGCGACTGGACTTTTGCAACTCACTCATTTAATATCTCTCAATGCGGATATGCAAGTGTTTACGCGCGTATGTATTTTCTGTTGATTGCCATAAAATTGTGTGATCAGGGAAAGCTCCATATTTTGAAAATGCAGTTTTAATAAGATGAGGTCAATCTAAAATTGATGTTGTTAGATTTAGGATGCTCATAGTGTAATTATGTTTGCACACAACATTCACTCCTCTAATAGTCCAGTTTAAGCGATTTGGAAACTTGATGTGGTTATTCTCCTCTTTTCACAGTACCTTTCCTTGGGAAATAGGAAGTATTTTTGTGGGGATGTTAATAAAACAGAAACTGCGGCAGAGATTTAAGAAAAAGTGGGCGTTAGTGTAGGGCAAAGTTAATTTCTGATAAAGAAATGATATCGGTGAGCAGGATGAGGAAAAAGAAGAGTATGGAGAAGCTGAATGACAAATGTGAGATGATCATGCAATAGTTCAATAGTTCAATAGTTCGATTTTATTTACGTGTCAAATATGGCCATTTGCATGAACAGTCTTTATCTGTGTAACATAAAAGAAGTGGCAGCCGAAGAAAATGAGGGAGTGAACGCTGCACGGAGATGCAGTTGCTTGCAACTTTCAAATTAATATTTCTGAGCCATAGGCCAATCTAAAGTCATAATTTAATATCAATCTATTATTAAACCATTATTATTTGTAGACATGGAAGCTTACGGGGTATTATTTCTCATCAATGATTAACATTTTATTTTCTGTAAGTAAATGTTACAAAACATTGGCAACCCTAAATGAAGGATTCAAACAAAAGTAATACAAGCAATTTGTGATGAAGATTATTTATAATTAGCAAATATTTATTAATTGTGCACGTACATTATGCACTTAGGTTCATTTCATACTGCACTGCTTTTGCCCCACCAGTCAATCTACATTTTATGACCAATTGCCAAAATCTCCATGTTTGTCTCCGCAAAAAGGATGCCTACGAGTTAAATTGTGGACGAGTAGGCGTAGGTACTATGATGCTAATTTTAAAATATTTTTAGGCGAGACAAGTTTTAAAGTAACTCTATTCGATGCTTGACCATTTTTAATAGTATGTGATTGAACAGAACAAACATTTTTGTGTATAACTGCTTTACTATATTGTTAGTGAGAGCTGGTATTTGATATATTTCCTTTTCCTAATGTTTTCTACAGTGGACATCCTTTATGAATAAAATTCATTTCTGTTCACAATATAATAGTTAGTTAGATATAACACCGTAGTCTTTTGCACTTTTGGTTAAAATTTACTTTGTTATATAATATGTATCTATATTATACCTGCGTAATTACATCCTGCATGTACACTTGCAATCGCAGCTAAAGTTCCTTACATTATTATTATAATGGAATTTACGTAACTAGAGACTACCGCCAGCAGAATGACAACTACACATATACAAATATATTTAACATTGTGCTTCCTTGTTAGGAGACGTTGCACGTAAATGGTGGTTAGTGAATTATTTGAATTATAAGACATGAGTTTGTATAATAATGAAATAATGACTGTCTTACAGGAGAGATATAAGATGAGGTGGAGCGTAGAGCGTGTTATTAGAGCAAAGTACGGTTCATGTTGATAAAAAGAAGCCGAAAGAAGGATTTATCTGTGTATCCTATTTAGTATTTAGTGTGTTTAGGTATATAAACAAAGCTACAGTATAAATAATGTCAGTAGAGGCACAGCGTATTTGTCTTCTCGGCTTCGTTTCAGAATTATTAATTCCCTGTGTTTCTGTCGGGAAGGATTATTTGGCGGCGGATGAGTTCCTACTGCCAGGGCAGTAGGATATAGTATTAGGCATATAGTACAAATGTTGATTAATGGAAACATTAACAGGGCATGGGATAATTCGAAGGAACTCGCATCTTCATTTCTTAGGTACTTCATATTTATATTCAAACTTACGGATATTACATTACTATTTAAAAAAGTGTGTACAAAAACGGTTGATGCAGTTTGTTGGAGAGGAGTAGTGGAGTAGCTTGGGCATGGAGTAGTGGAGTGACGTATGTGATTTTCGGTGGTGTGGCAGTTGAAGAGGGGGAGAGGATGAAGAGGAAGGAAGGCAAAGGTTTAAAAGGCAGCTTTAGCCATCAGTCAAAGAGAGTTGTGCGTAAAAACTTTTTAATGATTAGGCGAAGGATGAGGGCTCCGTACGGGAGTTCTGTTCGTCGTTTCGTGTCTGTTGTCTTCAATGTGTACATCTTGTGTGTTATTGTTTGTTGTGTGACTGCGTGTGTGAGAGTATTATGTTTACAAGTCCAAGAAAAAATAACTTTGTAATAAATACGAAGGAAGAACCGCTGTACTCGCCGTTTTCGGTAATTAGGACAGCGGCGGCTTCTCCAAGGATCTCACGGGGAAAGGGCTAAAAGGGGACATTTGTCTTCCCAAATATAATCATCTTTTATTTCACCTTTCAGTCCCATCCTTCATGTCGTTCTCATTCAGCCACAGTTTCATATTATTATTGTAATCTTCAATTACAGTAAATGCCCAATTATATGCGTGTACTAATACTAAATAGTTACACTACCCAAAACTAGCAGCTACTTAATTACACTCGTTGCTCTGCTTTATCTATGTATCTAACCAATCTTTATAAACAAGTAAAAAAATCATCCGTAGCAGCTATTAAACCCAGCGCAATTCATTCATTCTATTAAATTACGTTGCTTTTTAAATTAGATTGGCGGTCATAAATTTCTGTATTGGCAATTATCCGTATTACACATAAAATCAATGGTATTTTACTAAAAATGTTACTCGAACTTCAATTAAGGGCAGTGTTGTCATGAATTTCCATGTTTTCTGATTATGTGCAGACAGAGACAGGGTAGGAATGATTTTTTTACACGTTCGATGTACATTTGACGTAGGCACATAAAGTCAGCTATAAATAATAAGTAAGAGTTATGCAATGCGTGATCCAAGCACTGCTCTTCACGTGGACGACAATGATAATGGAACTGGCTGTCATTATTAAAACTGTGTAAAACAAAAAGCGAAGTTGAGATTTGAAGAGCTGTGACAAGAAAAGATAAAATATGGATTAGGCAGGTGACTGGTGATAGACGTTTTAAATATTGTCGTGTGTAGCAATGGAGCAGAGGCAAAGCAGGTGTTACAGGTGGAAGTGTTTTAAGAGAGGGACGCGTAGTGCATGGCGCTGGCAGAAAGGTGAAGTAGGCGGACGACGATTTGACGTGACACAGATTACAAATTCACAAATGCGATGCAAATGAATAATGCTTTGATGAATTATTCATATGAGGACGAACGATCTAACGTCATTTCAATGTGAATCTGCATAATTCACTTCACAAGTTGTACCTCCAATCACCATTCACATTTCCGATGACAAAGTTAGACGGAGATTGTTTGTATTATCCGAATAAAATCCCTGTCATTAAAACTACTGTTCGTTTTGCCTCGGCCGCTGAGAAACGCGTGTGCGTACAAACAAACGCACAATTACCCCAAAACAAATTTACACTGACTCATTGTCGGAGAGCAAAGAAAGACTTGGAGCATTAAACGTCGAATGATGATGCAAATACTCAAAAATGCAATTAAGTTTCATCACACAGTGTGAAGGAATCTATCCACATTGTATTTGTATTATGAGTAGAGCAATTTAAAATATCCTCAATCATTTCTGTCACAACAACGAACTATATGTGGTATGTATGTACGTAAAATGATGCGGCAGGAGAAACGTTGTATTAATCATTTGTGTGCGTCAAATATTGTGTTTGAAAAGGTGAGAAGAACAACAGCGAAGAAGGATCAGACTGTGAGTCGGAACCCGGGATACCCCTGAAAAGAAAACAGCGACGAAGTCGGACCACGTTTACTGCTCAGCAATTAGACGAACTGGAAAAAGCCTTCGACAGAACAAATTACCCGGACATTTATATCAGAGAAGAGCTCGCTCAAAGAACCAAACTTACAGAAGCTCGCATTCAGGTGAGCTCAAAACTTATTCAACTAAATTTTAAATTTTACAATGCTAGACCCCGCGATTTTCGTTTGCATATTCCAATCTTCTAATCGTTTGTGTATTACTGGGAGAATTGCAGCAATTTGCAGCTGAAATGAAATGTGAACAAAAAGAAGACTAAGAATAAAATAAAGAATAGTAATAAGAAGAAAATGAAGATTAAGATTTATTGATGATTAATTAGAGTGTTTGTTTTGTTATTGAAGGTATGGTTCAGCAATCGCCGTGCCCGTTATCGGAAACATATAAACAGCGGAGGAGGGAGTTACGGAAATATGAGTATGGGAATGGGAATGTCTGTTTATCCGAACTCGACTTCATCTTACTCAGTGTTACAACATCAAAATCTACCAGAACCTCATTTCGTCTCAACGGCTCAAGGTGAGAGAGTGGCTCTTTTCTTTCATTCTTTATGCATCATCACAATTTCACAATGCTCCTTTCTCTTTTGTTTCTTCACACAACCACTCCGTCCAAAATAACACACACTCCACTCACTCTTCTACTCAAACACCAACTAAACCCATCCACACATTCATCTATGTACCTTCTAGTCATCTGCAGCTCCTGCAAGTATTATATCTCTTCAGTCTATCTACAGGTGGTTATGTATAGCAGCACATTATCTTCTCTCCTATACAAAACTTACGTTCTTCTTACATCTTGTCCTCAAACAGTCTCGCTTGCTCAGTACTCATTGATGCTGTGAAACATTGATATACTTGCCATTTATAAATACACTGTGGAATATAATATTATAGCATAGGGAATAAATACATAGCAGGCCAAGTAGAAGTCTGCTCATGTTTCTTTTCTTACTATTCATGTCGATCATCTACTGAACAGTCTCAAGTGCTTCAAGCTTTGCACGAATGTTGAGAATACACAACTACAACACTCTACATGTGCTACATAAGTTGAGTTTGTTACGTACAAGTATACTACTTAAGTAGTGGGTTGAGTTTGGATGTAATCTGGTGCTTACATGCAATCTGTGGATGCATACGCATGATGTTACATGTTTTAACCACAGTAAAACAAACCGTGCCTTTAAAGATCATTTATTGCCCTGTTTTCACACAGTGCAGTCTTAGTCTGGCAGCATTGTCACATTGTCATCCTCCTTTGCATTACATCCACACAGCCCACTATACTGCACAATTCATACAAAACGACTAACCAAAACCGCAAATTATTTTGGCAATTTACATGAAATTATAGAGACAGAAATTTTGCTTTCAACTTTGTGTGTGTGTGATTATGCGATGAAGGGAGAATATCACATCGCCCAGACAAATGCAGAGCATTCTGTGATTATGTAAATGCGAAGTAAGAAGGCAACTACACTCCAACTCGTAACCAAAGTTCACCACGAACATCATGCAGCAGAGAATGGCTTACCTTCATTCATTCACTTAATTCTAATTTTGTAAATAGACGTTTGTTAGCAATACTGTAGCCACTTTACAGTCATGCAGATGGACGTAGGCCGTAGGGGCTTTTGTATCAACAGGATTTTATATAAAGAGCTTTCTGGCTATGCACGTTGCATTTCACCATACTTATCAATGACTCGGCATAGTCCTCAATACATTCTTCTTATTTACTTTTGCTTCTACTCCTCCCGTCTCACGTACTTCTGCACAAGTACAACTTTCAGCAGTAACAACAGAAGATTCCACTAATATTATTCTGCCACTGTACTGTGAGCACTGTGTTTTAGGTGGAAGAATCAGCCTTGTTGAAGAAATACCTGCACTGCTCTGAGTGCTTGCAAAAGAGGGATCTTAAAGTCTAGCCATGACATAGAGCAGAGAAGTGTCTTTGGTTGTTTAAGTGAATATAAATATTAGACTTGAGCTCGTCATGGATGATGCTTTTTAGCTTTGGACGGACCATTTTAGCTTCAAAGCAAATTTCAAGGATTGATGTGCTTTGTTCTTTTTAATGTGCCTAGGATAAAGTGTATGTGCTTTACCTTAAATGCTTTTACAACAAACACTGGGTGCCTATTATCAATTCCAAGATTTATGAAACTTTACACGCCTTGTTACAAAAATATACTTTTTATAAATTTCTTGATTTCACGCAGATGTTTTTATATTGGTTCCTTAAATTATCTGTAATTGAAAATAAGTGAAAAAATGATGACGTTCTTTTTTGACAGTCTCACAGTCAGCTCTTCGGCACTCTACGCAATAACAGTTCGATGAATTCAATCAAACCACTTTTGCACATTCATTCAAGTGGAGCAGAACCGTGTAAAACCCGTACTTACTCCCATTAAACTCTAATGCTCCACTCTATTCAATTCTGCACAAGAAAAAATATTGTATCGAATAAGCCATATAATCGCAATTATGAGGGATGTGAGATTTGTGTTCCAAGTATTCAATTATTCCCATTCTTTCAGGCAGAGGTCTGACATGACCGAATTCATCACCCATTTTTATTGTACTACAAATTCGGATGTTTAACTTATTGACACAACAGGCTTAAAAACAATTTCGCTTCATGAGTCATTACCAATTACGACAGTGTTTTGTATTTTGCAAAGTATTTTAAAGCGCATTTGTATTTTTGAGGCACGAAAGGTGGAAATAGAAAAGTATTTTGGAGCTACAGTAATTGGAGAAGGTTTGACTACATTGTATTTTGAATGGAGATGGATTTTAGACATGGGGGGTATTTTCTGTAGTGAGTGTATTGGCCAGTACTAGTGGGAAGAGAGAGATAACTAGTAATTGAGAATGAACTGAAGTATTGGATGTGGGATATTGTCAAATGGCGAGACATAAAAGCGGACGCTGCCAGAACAAACGGCGACAGAAGTTGAAACTGTGTATAGACACTTTAGACACCGTAGAGAAGAGTGGGGACTGTTTGACGTAGTTTTGCGAGGCTGTAAGCGTCGAGACCTGTTGAAGTTTGGTGTGGTGATATTTGTGTGTAAAGGTGTAGTTGTTGAAGCGACGAGGATTGCGTGGACTGGACTTTTGCTGCAGCTGAAGGATTAAGGAGCGTGTTAGGCCTTTCCGCTGCTATTGGCTGTCTGGCTTTATAGGCATTTATTTTGTTATTTATTAGAGTGACTATTCTTATGTGACGTTTGTCTACCTCCTGTCTATACGTTCAATAGAGCAACAAAGAAACATATTAAAGCACTTTTTAGTTGTCGACACCTTTTTTACACTTTCCCTCATTTGTTCTGCTCGCCTGAGCGAGGCTGCCTGACAATTTTCGTAACTTCAATCAATCTACATCCGTTCTCATTTTTCCAAGCGATCCTTTGCAGAACATAAACAATGCTTCACAATGTACGATCTACGTACAATACTGCCTCCATTTATATGCTATATAGATTTCAGACATATTTATATAACACATGGTGTACATATCATGTTTTTTGTTACTTTGCTTAGTGAGCATCACATTTCTCATAATATACAACGACGCAACGTGTTAAAACGAAAGGTAACCAAGATGCACAACGTAGACACCGTGAACATTTTTATATTTTGTTTTTTTATATTTTATTTATTTCTGTTATATAACACTTGTGAAAATAATGAAAATTTTACACGGTCATTACGCTTTGCATCTTGCCCACTTTTATTTTTAACACGAAATAAGGCTGCACTAACATTAAGATGAGTGTCTACAGTCTCGCAGCGATGAATGTCTACAGTTTCTAATGTAAAATTTGAGGAATATTATGAGAGTGATAATCTGGTAGCAACAGCAGCGATGTGTCATCTATGTAGACGGGAGACTATAGTCACCATGACATAACGAACACTTTAAAGAGAGCCACTGCAGCGGTTGCCGGTTGGTAGCTCTTTGCTCTTTTGAAGAAAATATTCATTCTGCCATCCGTTTACCTTCTGGCACTGTGGCTGCTTTGAGCTTTGTAGCACTTCGTGTGCTTCTAATCCACCATCCACATCCACTACCCCATTTACCTCTTTCTGCTCTCGTCCTTCGTCTCTTCTCCATCCACAACCTTCCCTCACCAGCCAACATCATTCAACATTATCCATGTACCATTTCAATACACAACCAATCAAACATGCCGTGGTTATTCGTGGACACAAGAAAGGACACAATTTCACACAACTCGTTTTATTCAATGACAGAAGAAGGAATGGTGGGCAGTCTCCCAACTATTCAATCACATAATAAATGCACAGTAACTACCATGTGCAGGAATTAATGTTCATGCAATGATATGATGTGCCAATGTGTTCGTGCATTGCGTGTATCTTTCAATCCAATCCTTTCAATCCTCGCCATTTTCATTCATTCATCAAACATCAAAAGTGCCACCAGTTAGCTGTGTCTTCGAAGATGGAAGCAGCTTAGCTGAAGAAACGTGTTGGTGTAATGAGTTAATGAGGATGACAACTTTATTTTCAGTGCTATGTACGGGCAGGGAGAGTTGTAAAATCTTTGGTCTTAAGTCTTCTTTTTTATCCCAAATGCGGATTACACTAAAGGATTATTTTCTATCCATTTATTTTCTACCTCACCATTCATCCTCATAACTGGAGTGTCTTTTAATAAATTTTAAGCGGGGTCTTACATTTGCGTATCTACCAATTTTCGTGAGAAGTATCCTAAAGAGCGTGTTTGAAATTGCAATGTTGTTGTTAGTGCAAATAAAATGACGAATATTTTAAATTTCAGGAGGAAGTTCTGATGGACACGGAGGGTCGCTTTACAGCAGTTCACAAAGCTCCATTTTGTCCTCTTTGGGTTCCAGTGTGGGTGGCTCAGTGTCCATGTCCGGTTCCGGTACCATGTCATCGCCCGCCACTTCCAGCAGCTCGTCATACGCAGCGTCCCTGGGAAACTCCTTGATGAGCTCCGTCTACACTCCGTCCGCCTCGCTCATTCCCCAACAGGTCAGCCCTCACTTCTTTTCATCAGTTATTCTCCACAGTCATTGTCATTCTTTCTATTATCACACATTTACATCCAACTCCCACTTGTTAACACTCAAATTTATTTGGATATTTCTTTTATATCATCATGTTCATTATATCATGTTTTTATGTTATCAAATGGCTTGAATCTTGGGCCCATGCATTGTAAGCTTATCTTTAGCATGTTACAAAAACTAACTTGCATTTCATGAGACGGATTCAAATACAAAATGGAAATTTGAGTTTTAATTCAAATTTCCTCATTTTTGCACGAAGAGCCTACAAGGGCGTTTCAAAATTTTCTAGGGTTTTTGAGCATCCGTTTTTTTATATCCGTTTGATCAATGAATGGTTTCTACTGATAATATTTAATTATGCAGGATCAGATGAGATGGAAGGGTTCTGTATTAAAACGGGTTGGCTTTGACGAAGTTTTTGTCTCACTTACTCTTGCTCTTTGTCTTGTGATTAGTTGTGATGTGTTGCTGTGTTGTATTAGTATCATTATCACTACCACGCAGTAAGAGCAGAGTTAAATTACTATGGCATAATCCTTTTCTTCATTCATTCACTCCAAGAAACTTGCATGACGGTTGCTGCGAACGTAGTAGTGGCTTTTGTAGTAAGATTCACATGAGGTCTCAGCTCGACCCTAACTCAATTCCCTTCATTCTATTTCTACGCACACAACTCACACCACACAACACACCTTTGCAAGCAATGGACTCTGGCTCAGTGCTTTGCCCACATTGTGTAATTTCCTTTAAGAGAACAGCATCTACTTCTTCTACATCTCCCATCATCCCAACTCTCTGCATTATGCATGCGTGTATTTTTCATTCATTCTGCTTTACAAACACTTTTAACACTACATCGGGTTTACACTGCCAATGTGCCATTCATATTTTCCACACAGCCACTAGAAACGAGTACGGTCCTTGTTGCAAATTTTGTGCGTGTAAAAGCTACGTCATGCTTAGCATTATTTCTAATTTATTATCATGTCATAGCTACATTTTACAAATATCAGAATAATATGCAAGTTTATATATTTAGACGTTTCAGATTGTTGAAATATTGTGACATATTTTAAAAATAATTTTGAAATAGCAGCTCTACTTAGAAGTAGGAAATGAAATGGTGGACTAAGAATATTTTAGTTAAAATAGGCACATGGCTGCATTTGTCCGAAAGCCCATGTGTAGACATCCAGTCTACTTTTGCTTATTGCTACTTATTATTTGCTTCCAACATGTCTCGTGTGATTTCTGTTATTTATTGAGCCGCTCCATAGTGGCATTGATATGTATGTCTTATGCATATATGGCTGTTGTACTTAATATGTTGGTTGTTGGAGGGTGGAAAGGTGTGTGGGCGTTGTGGCTGTGGTGGAATAAAATGTTTGTATATGTTTTATTTATTACATCAGTTTCATCGTCCTAGTTCCTCGCCAGTCTTCCGTTTGTATGGTAAGCATTGCATGAACACACCTGGGTGGCTAAGGGTTTCAAGTAACATTAAATGGGAAGTGGCAGCGGCTTTGCATGTGATTGCCTCACTTTATGACTTCAGAGTTACCCTAAACCCGAACTTAAGACGTAGGTTATGGCTGCGGCGATAACTACTCCGGTGCGGGTGGTAGCTCCCACAAACACAAGTGCTAAACCAGAAATGGTCCATTTGAATCTTCTGCTTCCACCTCTCTCCCTTACACAATCACAATATCTTAGCATGTGCACCCTTAGACCTGCGTTTGCACTACTCAGGTCAATAAAATGTTGTGAGCGGTCTTTGCATTACATGTGCGTAGCGCAATTGCTATCAGGCACTCCGCGTATTATTATTGGTGTAGTTATATTTGGATATTGATGGTTTATTGTCTTTTCATTATCGATGAGACGGTGGAAGTTGTGGGAGACTTGGAAGCAGCCAGTCAAGTTATTGGAGTGTTTTGAGGAGTTGTGGGTTATTCGACGCATTGTTGTGGATGATTGTTAAAATGATGAATGTTTGTAACGAAGCAGGTGGGGAATGGGACACCTCCGGGAGGACTCGGTGGCTACAGCTCTTCTTGTCAAGGGATGCAGGAGGATGTGTGGAACTCTTTGAGTGGTCGTAGCAGTATGACATCCGCCTTAGCACCAACTT
The DNA here is from genome assembly GCA_019776165.1 of Pogonognathellus flavescens. Lineage (NCBI taxonomy): Eukaryota > Metazoa > Arthropoda > Collembola > Entomobryomorpha > Tomoceridae > Pogonognathellus > Pogonognathellus flavescens. Next base: position 7,058 of record JABASD010001120.1, on the reverse strand, counting down.
CCTACTCCACACCGGGACTCATGGGACCCCCAAGACATCAGACTCTCTACGGATGGTCGTCCTATTAATTACGGTCGTGTTATCCGCTTCTTCTCTCCCTCCGCATACCCATTCAAAATAAATACCACGTGCAAATTCAGATCAAACCCCGAAAGTCTAGCACGATCCCCGCTACTCAAAATATTTTTTGTACCACACAGATACACCCAAAGACTTTTCATTGTAGCTACTTTATTATTGTTAGCAGCAGTTGCATATTCTACTCTCCATTTTCATTAAACATAAAATACACAATTATTAATATTATTATGAATGTATTCTAAGCAGTACGCATGCGTGTCCAGTGACGCTTTAGAAAAGGTTGTGTACGAAATCTAATTTATTATTGACTTGGTTGTGTCTATTATAGTAGCAGCAAATTATTCATTTATATAACTCAATCTAATTCATGTATTAGCTCCATCGTTTAGCAGAAACAGAAAGTGCAAAGTTATTTTTATATGTGCACTACGTAACTTTCACTTGCACAAAACTTCTGTGAGATGAAAGGATTTGGATGAAACGATGGACTCCGCTGCTTTTGCTGTCGTGAAGTGATTTATGAGAAAGTACTAATGAATAGCTCCTAATTGTAGTTGTCGCGCTTTTCTTCAACTTTTGAGGTTTTTGTTTTTGAAGAACCTCGAGAATTTATAGTCAGTAAGTAGCCAGTTACTTTGTTGCTTCCATTTACTAATAATGCCTATTACAATTGTGGGGACTTAAATATTATGCATGCAAATATGGAAGTCCGATCTAAAAATGCGTGCAGATTTGTATTGGGAAGCCCACTCCCCTACCTCTCCCATGTCGTGTCACCTGTGTAAGATACTCAGTTTTAATTAAAGCTATTTTATTCATTCAACCGTATGTCTGATGTGTCTGATACGCAATAGTCATATCAAAGTATGAACACGGGTATACTGTATAATACTATAGCCATCTTATTATTATTATTACATCTTTTTGTTAGTTCCAAATTGGCTGAGGCATTGCACTGCTGCAGTAGAAATGCCCAGTGCATCGGCAACACCTGTTGTATATTTAGTAACTGCAGTGCTTCAGATGATTCGTCCCCCTTTAGTCCATACTGCATTACTGCTTCATTTAAATTGGCATTCATGTTTAATTATACATTTAAAACATTACATAGGTAATCATAAACAATATAGTTATAATCTGTTGAAGGATTTCTGTCATGTCGTTCATAGCAGCTAAAAATGCAAAAATTTTGATCGATCATATTCTATCGCACATTGTGTAAACACATTTCGACTTTACACCTTTTCGTACATATTGGCATTAACAGAAAAAGAGAACACTTTTTCGTGCCTTATGCCAGCAGAAAAACTTTCTTTTTATTACTATTTTATGATAATTAGGACGACATTAACTGAATTGTAAGTTAAGTACTTGGTACACAGGAACTTTCCTGAATTTCGAATGATTCTCATTTTACTAATAAAATTAGAATGGATATAGGATAAGAGTTCTAGAGTCTAGTGATGTTTAGCTTTGATGTGTTAAGAATGAAGAGTATACTCAAAGCGGGCACCGTGTAATGAATGGACAAAGAATTATTAATCATGCGCATCGCCCGCACAACTCCATGGATCTAGTAATTTCAATTTGACTGTGAGCTAAAGCAGTTAAGCGGTAATAAGTAAATACACTCTCACTGCAATCATCGTATAAAGCTAATGAAATCAAACAAAAAGAAAGAAACCTGAAACTACAAGAGTAATTATTTTGGCGAACAAGTGCAACGTGAGACTCAAAAAGTTTTTGATGTGAAAATAATTACATAATTACTACCTTTTTGCGTTTGTTGGCAATGTACTGTGAAAAATGGAAACTCGCAAAAATATGAACAGTAAGCTTTTCTTATTTTTACACACATATATAGTAACATGATTATAGCAACTATACATAATAATTAATTAATAATAGTTGTTAATATAGATATTAATAAATCGCTATTGATATAAGAGATATATTATTACACTGTGAATGAGTTTTAAGATCGTCTTCATTCAAATAACTCTTAAATGTACCTTAAATTGTAAAAATGGATGTCAGTAGAAGAAGACCAAAAATATTAACAAACATTTGAAGATAAAAATGATGAATTTAGGAGGAGCAGTTGGTAGAAGTCTGCGTCAAGTGAACCAACAACGTTTGTCCATTCATACTTCACAATATTCATTCAATCTCGTAATCTTCACTTTGTTCTTTTGATTGTTGATGAAGATTGGCCAAGTTATTGGGGCTACTTGAGTGAGCAGTGTGTGATTCGCTGACTGCATTCTATAAATAAGATTTACACTTAGCAAATAATTGTTACTTTTCAAACGTCTATCTTCCTTGCTACGAATAATATTGTAACTACTCATTTCATTTCACTGTGCAAAAATGTTATGGCGTAAAATTTTAATTTTGTCCGAGTCGGTCGTCTTGTACAACTATAACCATTCTACTTCTCCGCTTTGCACTTGCGGATGAAATGTATTGAATTTTAATCTCTGCGTTCAATGTTTGTCACAGTTGGCGGTGAAGATGATGTGTGAATTATGTAAATGCATATTTGTCTCTTCTGTTCACAAATGTTACTATAAATATAATAAACTGGAAGGAATTGAATAAAATGATTTGTGCGGCACATCCAGTGCAGATTGAATTGTAATTTTGCATATAAATAGTAAGCTGATTGTTTGTTCGTGTAGTGCAGATAGTGTGGACAGGAAGCTGTCTGTGTGTAACTCTGTAATGTCTAAGATACCTGTCTGTAATTTGCACAGAGAATGTAAAAACGCTTGAAAATAAATAAAGAGGTTTGTTTCACTACATGAGTTAAAATAAAAACCAACTCGTCATCTGTGGTTTAATTCCCGTAATAATCAATGTTCCGCCAAGTTGCTCCCGTAGAATCAGTTATTCGAATACGTTTCAGTCATTTGGCATTTGCACCTCTGCACATCTCCCCCACCATTCACTCTGACTTCTAGTCCATCACGTTATCGCATGGGAGCAGAAACAGCCGAAACAGCAGTCCTGAAAAGGCCCAACTCTCACAGGTCTCACCTTACCCCGCCCAGCACAAAACAACTTGAACGGAGCATGTCATTTCACATTTCAATCTTTACTCTTTGCCACTGCACACTCGCAGATCCATCACATCGTCGTCGTCGTCGTGTCCAATGCATATTTTAACATTTATGGTCCGTTGTGCACACAAATGCCAGCAACTCGGAAAGCGATGTGTGTAAATGTAAGTGAACTGTGACTGTACATAATATACTTCTTCTGTTCTCAAATATTTTCTGTGTAGTGTTTCAGAAGCAGTGCCTGTTCTCAAATTAATGCTCACTCATAGTACTTAATACTCAAATAAAGTCCTCGTCGCTCTTGCAGAGTGCAAATATGATAAGTCTAGAGACAAAAAGTTTTTCTGTGGTTTAAAGTTTTTATTGATTCAAATGCAAAGAGTTTTATGGATGGCACAGCAATTGCTTTTTGCGTTACAACTTGTAGGATTCCGCATCCGTTCAAGCGTGGCTGCCAAAGTAATACATTCAGAGAAGCAGGACATGCTGACATGAAATAAAATATTGCCATCACTCCCAACACATCTCACAAGCAACAAGAGTGGAAGCATCTCCGTGGCAGACAAAAGGCTGAGAGAATGAGACGCGGAGTGAGACAGGGACACACAGACACTGCTAAAGATGAAAGGGTCCTTCAGTTCTTCCCTTCTTCCTTCAGCCTTGCATAAACCTCGATGTTCACACAGAACTACAGCACTCAAGAAACAGTGCTCGTAAGACTCGTAACCATGCAGGACTAAAATGCAGTATGGAAATTTTATCGGTGTAGAAGAAGCTGAATGTATTGCAGCCATAAAATCATCACTATTCATAGACGCAGTTTTTATGCTACGCCTACTTCTTTGTTTTGTTTCTTATCTGACGTTTGCGTTCCGGTAGTCAGCGTGGGATTCAGAATTTCTGCGGTTTAGTAGTTTTAGTCAGTTTACGTATTAGAACACAAAAATGATGCATGCTACCAAAGTCTTTCTCATCTCTCATCCTACTCTGTATAGCTATCGAGTATTTCACATCAAATAAAACTTCGTCTCTTTCTGTATCAATTCTCGGCAATACACTCACTGCATAAATATCCGCTGCAATATGCCATGCAATATGCTAATAGGCACTCTCAAAAGTAAAAACCTGCACCACTACACATCAAAGCAATTTCCACTTCCAGTGTACTCAGTTCCTTCTGTGCAAAACTGACTTCTTAGCAATGGATGTTCTACAGTTGTCTGAGGAGAGGTTGCTTTACTCAAAGCTTTGCATATTATTTCAACTCAATATTTAGTGGCATTTTTAGGGCACTCCTGCAGCCTAATTAATGGCTTGTAATATAATATAGTCCATTGTAAAGCAGAGAACGTGAATATGTAATGGAACACAGTAATATTATGCAATGCGTTAAGATGTACCTACTTAAGTGCAGTGTACAATTCAATGAACTTCTTCTGTTGTAATGGAAATTAGTATTGTTATCTTATTGTATGCAAATGTTGGTTAGTTGGGCGAATTTCTTTGTACTGAAGTGTTAGAATATTATGTACTAGCATAAATGCAGATACTACTATTAATATAATTAATTAACTATGAATAGTTGATTAATTATATTAATAGTAGTAATATAATTAATAATAGACAATATTTAGTTCATGAACTAAATATTGTCTTATGCGTACTTACAGACGATTTTCAAAATTTGGTTTTTAGGCGTTTATATTTCATCGGCTAAAACATTATAAGTTTTTTATTTTCAAGTAAATTCATTACATTTTCAGCATTTTACTTGGCAACAACCATGAGCTTTTTTGAAAGGACACTGAGAAGGGATTTGAGATTCTCACAGTTGTGAGATATTATAAATAAGGCAATGTAGCGTCATAGTGGCTAACTAAGCTACAGAAAGAAGCACGACATAAAAGTGCTCAGGTTTGCTGCGAATATATTTCTTTGGCTATTGCACATTAACTTATTTTGTTTTATAGCTGAGGCTGCATAGAGTGGATGAGAGGGATATGTAGATTCTCATAAGAATGTAATGTTAACGATGGAAAACGAAATGCGTTGCATTAAAGCATGAAGTAAACATTAATCTCTCAACTAGAACTCCACCTATTTTCTCACAATCATTTTCGACAACCAAAAGCACGAAACGTGTTGATCCGCAACAAAATAAAACTGATCCAAACAATAGAAAACTTTGTTTCTGTAGAGTACCACTATCACCGTCACTCCTCAACTAGTCTGTTCTATTTATGTCAACTTCTTTCATCAAATCTTAACCAGCAGGCCACTCAATTTTGTAACACACGCAGTCCTCAAAACTTCTCAACTTAATCACACTTCTCCCTAAGGGCCACAGGCTTCTCTAAAAAAATGCAAATTCTATAATTAAGTGTCGTCATTTTTTCTTTTTATATCACTATGAACAAAATAATCAAGCTAGAAGAATTTGCTCAACAATTTAATTAGCAATTTTTAAGTCTTGATTCACGAATTCGAAGATGGAAAATTTTAGTTTTGTCATTCAATTGTTTCATTCTGATTGAAATTGTGGAATTTGATATGCTAAATTGAGTCTAAGCTCCTTCATCCTCGCACCCACCTCATTTAGTCACTTCCCCTCTGCCCCAAGTACCATATGGAGTATTTTAATAATGCAAAATTAATAAACAGTAAAGACGACCTTTCTGATAATGATAAAAATATGACAAAAGTTTATTCCGTCACTAACCATTTTGCGAATTTTAATTTATTTATTTAAGATACAGAGGGTTTTTGTCGTGGTTAGATTGCATTGAATTTGTTAATGGTAACAGTCGAAAACGAAGAGTAGAGTTTCATGTGCACTAGAAAAAGAGTTAGAAATATTCTCAAGTCTTTTGCTGTAGAAACATGATGCAAGTGGTGTGTAAGCGGTGTTCTCAGATAACGAGAATTAGTAGAAACGGGACATAGGATTTTTCTAGTGGTGGTGGGTTTGTTAGTGGCAGTCTCCAGTGTGTCTGGTTTGAGTATTAAGATGTGACCTTTGATCCGAAGGTGCTGCTGCAGTTTCCTTCGTCTGTTGGGACTCGTCAGACTCTGTTGTGCATTACTCGCAGATTGAGCAATAAAATGGCACTTGGAGTAATGTAGAATTTGTAGAATAAGGAACGTTTGTGGCAGAAGTTGTGCATAGGCAGCATCTAGTTGATGTAGTTGATTGTGTATTAGGAGCTGAGGATGTTTGTGGAGAAATTAGAAGTGTAAGGAGTGTTAAGACGCGTTGGTGTTGTGTGTTTGAGTGTTGAGTCTGTGTGTGTTGAGTTTATGTATATTGTAGAGAAAAATAAATAAGGGATTAGGAACGCTCGGGAGGGAAAAGGAAGCGAAGAAATGAGTACGAAAGAAGTCCATTAGAGCATTTCTGCATGCTGATTCTCTATGCCCATTAGCATTTATATGCCGACTCGGCTTAATTACACACACCTTTACGTGTCAATTACGCACTCCTTCTCCATAACAATCGAAACAAATGAACGTCACTCTCCGTTACAATTTCAATTTTCTGCCATCTGAGTAATGTCTTCACCCCAGCCACTTCGCCGCCCAACAACACATCACAACCTTTATTATTAATTTTATTCCTACTTTTATTCCTACATTTATTCCTACAATAATCCTTCCAACACCGTCACACCACACATCTACTGCAGTCACCGCTACATCTACTGCCGCGTCAATTCCATCCGTCCATCAACAGCTCATCATCGTCCACTCACCAAATCAAACAAAAACAAACACCCAAATGCCCTTACAAATAATTCTCCTTATTACTGCGCTCTGAGACCACGAGTGCCTTCATCCAACTCACATGTAACACTTCTCCAATGTCATAGCCAGATCCTGATGAAATTTTGCACACTGATTGACAGAGGTATAAAAACA